>PVIJ01015874.1:0-24365 GCA_004024925.1 Scalopus aquaticus
AAAAAAAAAAAAAAAAAAAAGTTACATTTACTGAGCGTCTTTTAGGCCTCATTGTGTAAATAAAGATCTCATCACTTTCAAAATGCAAAAACCTGAAAAGAGGAAAACAGCTGATCATGGTCCAGGCAAATCATTAATCACTTTGCATTAAGTATTTTAAATAAGGATGATGAGTTTAAAACAATACAATTCCCCTTCTGATTTCTCCCCCTTCAAATATTTGGGCTTTAAAGAAACATAAATAAAGTTGGTTAATGGATCGGAGAGGTTAAAAAAAAGGTGCAAGTCTGTAAAAAGCACCCCTTACTTGAGAATTCAGGCAACGTTAGTCCTGGTTATTATTAAATCAGGAGAGCCTGGGTTAGCTAATGCATGCAGCTGGTATCAGTATTGCCATGGCAACCTCAAACCAAGCTTCAGCCTCTTAAAGCCACTGCCTGTGGAAACTGTGCTCCCACAGATTGCGCAGTACTTTCAACACCTTGACGTGACTGTTGTCCACACAGAAATACATAGAAAATGATTTAACATACATAGCACACCTGGAGAAGGGGTTAATACTTGTTTTTTAAAAAAGTCTGCAAGGAACTGGTCCTATTATCCTGACATTTGTGGAACCTAACTTATCCCAGCTTTCCCTACCTTGCCAAGGGCCCTTTCCTTTACCTTATTTCTTCAAGCACATTTACATTGCTCTATTTAAGGAAAAAAGAAAATCATCCATTTGACTCATGTCACCCTGTCCAGTTAAATTTCTGATTTTCCTTCTACAACAAATGATCTGATGGTATCTCCACTTTCTCACTAGAACGAACCTTGAAATGTAGCATATTCCTTACAAAAAATGTACAATAACCCCACTGTCAACACAGACAAGCAACAGTCATCATCTGTAACATTCTGTCCCCATTACTAGGCTTTATTTTTTCTTTTTAGCACACATCACCACCTGGCACATTATAAATATTTTGTGCCAGACGATGAATATGTTTGAGTGTGTATACACACCAGATGGTAATGTGTACATTTTTTGTATACTGTAAATTGCTTTTTTGCCCCTCAGTAGAATGAGGCTCCCAAGAAAATAGGGTCATAAAGGCAAACTCAGTATGTATAAAACAGGACACTCACTCAACATTTCCCCATAATTCATTCTTTTCAATTTAGTAAATGGTCAGTTGTTCAGATCAAAACCCTTGGAGTCATTCTTGAGTCCTCTCTTTTTGTCATACACCACATTCACTCAATGGGCAAATTCTGTTGGTTGTAATTCAAAATATGTTCTGGATCTGATCACTTCCTACCACTACAACCACAGCTACTCTTGTCCAAGTCATTATGCCCAGATATCTGCCTTTTATCTAGTACGATGGCCTTCCTAAGAAATGTGTAGACACTTTTGCATCCCTATGTTGCAGGTACTCAAATGTTTGTGCAATGAATAGAAGAACCACTGAGAAAAGAAGACCATGCTAATCTGGATGAGGGAAACAGGTAAGTTTTTAAAGTGTCAGATCACATTTACCTCAAGCAACAAAGAAAGACTGACAAGGATAGGGCACCAGGTCGTTCTAACCTTTATGCCTAAATAATTCAGCAGATTCTAAATACTACTAGTCCACTTTCTGGCCTTCAAACCAGTACTGAGCTTTTTAGCAAAAGGAAACCTAAAATAACAACATGCACAAAACTTGTCCCTGATATATACAACCATTTCTATGTACCTCTCTGTCTCTATATCCATCTATGCTTTGTGCTTCCTCTCAAAGAAATAATTCGCTGCTTTTGAAAATGCAAAATCTCAAAATCCCTTTGATAAGTTAAAAAAACAGTGCTGTCTCAAATGATAAACAAATGAATGCTAGCAATTAACTTCAATTTCCACTGGATTGGACAGACTGGTTGTCTAGACAGTCCTAATTTATTTGATTATTGTTCAACATTCATCTTCACTTTAGATAAATGGATCTCACCCAAGTTAGGGAATGCAATTACCCCTTAATTCATTATTCGCCCCATTCTTTCATTAAAATACACCAAGGGGACTCCACACTGCTGTGCTCAGATTCTGTACTCTAAGATGTGTTATGGTTTAAAGCAGTCATTTCCGAAATGTTTTATGGAACATTAGTCTTCAGGATGCTCCAGGGAAAAATATCAATGTTCATGGAAACTAGAACATCTCATGCTATTTCTACTTTTGACAAATGCATGGCACACAATGGCATATTAAAGGTCGTGATAAATTTTGCAGTGAAGAGATCTGTTTAACTCTGCATTTCTCCACCTCTGCCTTGGGAAAAAAAAAAACTATCTCCAAAACACATTTTGGGAAAGCTCATTTCATCTTATAAGACTGTTTAAATATTTGCAGTAATAAACTCTGTGAGCAGGGCGGTATGTGCAACGTCTAGAACACAGCTAATAGCGGTGAAGCCAAGTTTGAGTGTAGCTTGTGCTCTTTTGGCTCTCCTAGTTCTTCTTCTTTATTCCCAGTTATATCTCCAAATTTGATGTTCATCACCATCTAGGAATATGTACAGTGCATGACATACGCTAAATTTTTTAAAGTTAATTTTCTTATATAAAGTTAATTTTTTTATTTAGTGGTCTCTGGTCCACAGAATTATTATGTAACTACACATTTGGATTCTTGGGATGAATACTCCAAGAACAGGAAAAGTACAGTCAAACACAAACTCATATTGAAGTTTTAGAGGCAACTGTTCCTAAAGCAAGACAACAGAGTGCAAAACCCATAAATTTTGCCCAAGGCACATAGTGAGTGCTCAATCAACAAATACTTATTAAATGAATGAATACATGAATGAAAGAACAAATGCAGCAATAAAGGGCGTCTTTAACTTAAGCAGCAGCTCACAGTGAACTTCATTTAATCTGGAAAGAATGACATGAAAGATCACCTTCCTTGGAATTTTTTAAAAAAGGAGCAAATGCCTTTGATGAAAGGCATTTGACCTAACAGGGTGCCCCATATTTTTAAATTTAAATGTTCATGAAGCAGTACTATCCCATGTAACATGTTCTAAAACATAACTGTGAAACAAAAGTCACTAGTTTTAGATCATCAGACTGCAAAGTAAAGCAATAACATAGTTTACTGCAGTTCAGTGAAGGAGCTTATAAAGCAGGCCCAGCAAGGTGAGGTACAGAAGGAGCACTATCCTGGAGGTCAATGTTTTAAGAGTTTAAGGTCAAGTTATATCATTAAGAATTTTATGGCATTTGGTAATTCACTTATCTATCTGAGCCTTCATTTCAGTCCCTTTGAGCTCTTATAGGCTGCAATATTGGGACACTTGAACATAGTTAATAAGTAATGAACAAAACTCTCAGAGCTTATCATCTGGATTTTATGCTCTTATTCACCCTCTTACACAATCAATTGATCACATACTACTAGAAAGTGAGATCTTATTTATTTTGGCACTGCAACAACTAGAAAAGAGTTGTTTTTTTTTTTTAACTAAGTCTCATAGGAGCCACAGGGTAAGAGGCCCAGATCCTGATTTAGTGTAGTATGAGATGATGCAAACCATTTCCAGGATGCAATATGGATGGGGAAAAAAACGCATTGAAGAGGGCTCCAAAAGAGAAAGCTGACGAGACAAAATTTTACAAAGCCAACTAATTACTAAAAACGATACTGGAAGATACATTCAAATATATCTTAATCCAACCTCTAATTTTACAAATGACAAAATCATGGTTCCAAGACATTAAATTGTCCTAATTCATAATTCATAATGTTATATGACAACATAATAAGAAATAGCTCATCCAAGGGAAAATACAAATATCTGTCACAATAAAATTTTAAAAAATCCTAAAAATTAACTTGTCTCGAACCTTGTAACATTTAAAAATGTAACTAAACTACTTTTTATTCATCCTGTGAAGTTCTAATCAAACTTAAAACAAAAAGTAACTGTCATTATGAAATCCAACTCATACATGCAAGTATATTCTTCAAACAGATGCTGACTATGTATTCACACTTCCTGTATCACAGGGCTGGACATTGTTGTAAACCTCTGTATGTGATACAAAACTACAATACAACCTCAGTATTTCTGGGTATACCTGAATTCAAATACTGGCAAGATTTTTCAAATATAAAATATATAAATACCTTACCTGCACGATGATTGTTATAACCCCAAATTTGACAGTAACAGGCTTCCACATTTCTTTTTCTCAATTGTAGGTCTCTGTGAGCCAGTTACACTACAGTTATATAATAGATATATAACTTACATATTATATAGATCTATTGTTAAATAAATTTTTCACAAGACCTAAGTATTAGCCAAAGGCTAAAATTACCCATTAAATGTCATACATACCCAAAAGCTCATGCAACCATGAAGATATCAAAAAAATCAGAACCTGAAAAAGCATAATTCATGTGTCCTTTGTTCAACATTAAAAAAAAGTTAATAAGATAAAATCATCCTATCTTATTTTTAAGAAACCAAATACAAAATAGGGGCAAAATAGCATCCTAAAAGGCAGAAAATTAATGGTCACCCTGCACTGAACCTCAGAATATCAAAATAACTAAGGCACCTAAAATAACAAGCATTTTTTTTAACATAAGCTTTTCTTAATCATTACAAAACCACACATAATGTGCTGCCCAGTTCTAGGCTTTAAAGCCTACAATGATCCTAGCAGAAGTGATTCTTCAGGGTGATTATAACAAAAAGGGAAATTGTGGTATGTTGTGAACTCAAATGTTGGAATTCAGAACATTAGTCAATCTTGCAAACTGGCTTTTTCCGTTTCAGTGATGAGAAAAATTCAATACCTGCTGATTTTATACAACACCAGGCTCTGGGCAGCTAGAGCTCTCAATTCTTTTAGTGGAGCTCGGCTCATGGATAAAGATAAAAGGGAGTTCTATTGCTTAGACGCTATTTGGAAACATCTCTTTTTCCAAAGACTTGTTATTTAATTTCAAAAAATAAATACATGGAAAAACCCTCTAATTACCCAGGACCATCAAGCATTGTGACTAAAGTGTTTTCACTGTGCACCCTCACAGTGCACGCTCTCAGGCACAAAAGTCAAGAGCGGATGTGGCACACAGGGGTCATCTCAACAGCTACCGGAATCACATCTTTAGAGGCACAGTAGGCAACTGTTTTCCTCCCCTGAAACGCTTGCCAGGGGCTTGTATTAAACACTGCTCATGTATGCCTTACAGCCTCGTGACCGTATCTGTGCTCTTCCAGTCTTTCCTGTTGGATACGTCTTTTTTCAATCCTCTTATCCCTACCTAATAAAATCCTACTTTATCTCTCAAGGTCCCAGTATGTTGTTGAATTCATAACATTATTATTTTTTGCACTATTTTAATGTCAATTATTTTCCCACCTGATTACTACTTGCAAGAGGATGGGACATCTTCTGGGCAGGGACATTACCTACTCATCTCACATACTCTTTCCCTGGGATCTAGCCACTGTCTCGCGTATGGTAGAGGTTCCTAAAATGCTTGAATGAATTCAGGCATCGGAACCACCTCGCTTATGAGTTGCTTGAAGGGTAGATATGTTCAAAGCTACAGCCTAGTGAAATAATACAGTCCAAATCACTAAGGAGATGATACCAAGAGGATTAAAATCTTATATGGTTGGATTAGACTGCCTTTTCTTAATTTGTAAATAGCATTCTTTTCTTTTTATTTTTTATTGAAGTAACAATATTTTAATACTATAACAATTTCAGGTAGACAGCATTATCAATCATAATAAATCAACATGTGTATATACTACATTAAGTTCACCACTAAAAGTCCAATTCTATCCTTCCCCCCAACAGTTGACCCCTTTCACCTGACCTCCTCCCCTACTCCCCTCCCCCTCCCACTAAAACACTTTTGGTGACCACTATTTGGTTACATGGTCTAAAAGTTTAGTTTCATTTAGTTCATTCATCTGGTTACTTTTTTTTCCCTAAAAGGTTAGTTTTGTTTCATTTAGTTCATTCCAATTTGATTACTTTTTTAAAAAGATGAAATGCAGCCACTTACAACAACATGGATGGACCCGGAGGGTGTTAAGCCTAGTGAAATAATCAGTCTACCTTTTTAACCCTTTTGGGCTGAGACTGATGTATGCATTGTCCCCTGGAGGTGGGCTTTGTTTTTCCTGTCTCCCTAAAGAAAGCCAATTTAGAAATTCTCAGTGAAAGGCAGATCTTAAATTCTTATATTACTGGGTTTCTCTCAGTTGTTATGTCTGTGTCAGCTCCTGAGTAAGAACTAGCATCTAAAGTCAGTGACTGAACCACTCCACTGAAAGAAACAGCAAGAAACAGCCAGAAAGTAAGTATGACTTGTTAGAGATTACACGCTCTGTAAGAGGAGACAGGAGTCAAGGGGGGTCAGAGTGATCAAGAGGAGGATCTTTAATCAGGGATTGAAGAATGCCTGGGACTAAATGGTCAGAAGCAGCATGTCCATGTTAAGAAAAACAAAAACCGGAAAGGAATGGGGGGGACAACATTAACATGGTGTACACTGAAGGCGAGAGAGCAGCGTGACTAAAACTCAAGTCTATGCTAGGGATAGTAGGAAGTGCTACTTGCCCAACAAAATTGGACCAAATAATTGGGAAGTCCCTGCAAATGTAGAAGGGAAGAGAAGTAGCCCAAAAGACGACTTACAAGGGTCTGTTGACTGGGTATAGAAGATGAAAGAAAAGGAAGGAAGGCACGGTGGTGCCAAAAACCGAGTCAAGGAACTTAGGAAGACCAGCAAAGTAGCTTTGGGGCAAGTAGAATATGAAGTAAGAAGACATACAAGTGAAATATCCTGAAGCAGATAAGCTACCAGACAGGAGTTCAGAGAAGGAAAAGAATCCAAATTAGAGACTTAACAGCCTTCTACAGATAAGGGAAAGTCTAAGTCCTAGAACGAAAGAGGAAGAGTGTGCATAAGAACCCAAAACTGATGAACAATTGAGCCTCAGGGCCATTTCCAAACTAGGAGTTCACAAGAATGTGTGCAAAAGGAAAGAGAAAAGGAGAGGTCAGTGTTGGGTAAAAGTTCAGAATCCAATAATTTCACAGGAAACATTAAAGGAGTTTCAAAAAGGAACAGGTGATAAATGATAGGTGATGGATAAGGGCAAGAGCATACAAAAGATATACTTACAAATACAGAGGAATGCTATTATTTATATAGTCAAAGATTCTTATTTAAAAAGAAAGATAATCCTGTGACTAGGGACTGATTTTGAAGAATGCCATTAAGAATCTATATTCTTCTGGGCGCTATTTTGTTATATAATAGGATAACAATGCAGATGTTAAGTATTGGCCATATATTATTATAAGTGTGTGGGCAACATATCAAAGTGCATTAAGTCCTGACAAAAGTTAAAAGAAATATCCAAAAGCATTTAAAACTGAAATAGGGATTATTAAGTAAATTATGGGATACTGCTAACATGGAGATGTGTGTTTGAGTTCTCAGGAACACTTGGGAAGTAATCCTTCTCACCTGCTCATAAAATACCTAGTCAGCATTGAGAGTTTAACCTTAAGTCAGACTTGCATCCATTTCTGTTTATGAGCCATCTGGGAAGGTACCACAGTCAGAAAGCAATGTTCTGGTCAGTTTGGGCATTAAAATCACTCCAACCTGACTGATAAAGATGACATCAGAAGAAGTCCCACCATGCCTTTTCCACTGGCACTAACGGACTGAAAGTTGGCTTCTGGAATACGAGAGTGAACTACTGTGTAAGAAATGCCCTTTATTTCCCCCAAATGAAAATGATCATTAAAAATGAAAAGATCTAGGTTGTATGAGACCTGAAGTTAATATAAGTTGTTATTTTTTAAAAAAGAATGTAAAATTATGAACAAGATTCAGTATGGACCTGGTTATTTATTGAGAATAAGAAGCAGAAGGGATCTGCGGTTGTAAGGCCATAAAGCAAAAAGTTAATCAGTTACCTGGTAAATCCACCTCTGGTTACAATCGAGTACTGGGAGCAAAATGTAGAAAGGGAGAAAGAGCAAGTGATCAGGCATAGGAACAATAAAAGATAAAACACCCCTTAAGGAAAACCGGACCACAATATAAAGAAAGGAATAAATCCCAGAAAGGCTGAATTATGAAATATGGATGGTAGACAGGAGAAGCGACAGAACCCCTAGTCAATTTACACAACACATCATCATCATTCTGATTTTCCATTGATCTATAATATTATTTCTAGGAGGTTTGCCTAAGACTAGGTTTTGGAAACACCATCCAACTTCGTTGCAGGCACTCCACACAAACGTTTGGTGAATGAATGAATGAATGAATGAATAAGTGAATGAAGAGGAACATTTTTTTTTTCTTACTCTCCACCAGGATCTGCTTTCCTCTAATGCTCCAAGATACATGCATGTTTTTGCTGGCACTGGCTGGAGTTGTCAAAACAACAGCTCATGACAGTCTCTTCTCTGGTAATAAAGACTGTTTATCCTCAACAGGCCAAATCAAAAGCTATCTTCACCCCAAATTAATGGACAAGTATGCACAGTCTCCTCAAAAGAATTGTATATAACAATAGCTACTGTGGGCCCTCCTACTTACTTACTCCCACTTACTTTCTCCCTCTTTCTAAATCAGATACTGCAGGTATATTTCAGGAATAATTAACAACCTCCTGGGCCATGAACAGATTACTGTAGAATTCTAACTAGAGCTGAAACAGAAGTCCTAAATTTCAAATATTTCCTCAGTTATGACAAATAAGTGACAATTTGACATATAGATTAGGATGAGGTTTCCTGAAAAACCTCAAGCACCACTCAATAGGTCAACTAAACTTCCAGGTCAGGAGCAGGGGAACCAGATGGGCCGGTCACAGGACAGATGCAGGGCTGTGAAAGGGACTCCCTTTGGGCATTAAATGCCCTACACCTTCCCGCAAGTTCTAAATAAAATATGACAAGAGTAGGTTAAAACTAAGAGCTCAACCTTCTGGCCCCCTTTTAAAAGCCCTTTCTTAAACGATTCCATTATGTCCTTCTTCCTCTTACGGAATCTTCTAAGGAAAAGTGCTTAGAGTAGAACAGGGCTGGAATAACATTACAACCACCCCGATACTATAAAAATGTGTACACTGGTATCCCGTTTAAGGCAAAGGACATGAAATCAGTGGTGCAAAGCAGTCATCTCAGGAATTAGGAGATAGGGCCTTAAATGGGAGAAAATCACTCAGCTACTCCCCCCATGGGCAATTTGACCTCTGGAGTTATTGAAACGCCCCAGAACTCAGTTTCTTGATTTTGTAAAATGAGGGCTAATATAGTACCCACCTCACAGGACTGCTGAGGATTGAGGAAATCCCAATAATCTGCGAAACATAACTGCACAACAAGAGCTAAGTAAATGTAAGTATGTAATAGTAGTGGTAGTAAATTATTTTAAGTGCCTCCCCCAGTTCACACCAGCAGCAAAGCTGACCCAACCCCCACTAACACCTTGCACACCCCAGGCCAGCCAGCCACTGTTAACACTCTAGCCTGCTCACGAGAGACCCCCCCCCCCAAAGTCTAGGCATTCCTGTGGGCCAGGGCCCCTCAGGCTACCGCTGAAGACCACACTGACCTGAGATGCCGCCTCCTATCACGACCACGTCGAACATGTGGCCCACGGTGCTCGCTTTCTCCGGACTCGCCATGCTCTGGCTGAGATTCCCCCAAGGCGTGGGTATGGGAGTGGGGCCGGCCAAGGGCGGAGCGGACCCTTCCACTGACTCTCGGGGGTAACCAGAGGGCGGAGCCGATTTTTCCTCCCAGGACTGGGCGGAGCTCCGCACTGAAGGCGGGGCAGACCCTGGTGCGAATACTCGCGGGGAGCCCTGGGGCGGAGCCGGTCCTCCCACAGATATTCCGGGAGAACTTGACCCTGAGGACACTTGTGCTAACAGTCGCGAGGTCGTGGGTGTAGAAGGTCCTTGCACGGAATCCGGGAGGGAGCTGGGCACTGAATACAGGGAAGACGCTGGCAGAGACACTAGGGAGGATTCCGTGGGCCGAACGGATTCTTGTTGAGAATCCGGCCCCAGGGAGGTGGGCAGTGAGGAGGGAGCGAACCCTTGTACAGACGCTCGGGAAGAGTCCCAGTGTGGAACAGATCTTTGTAAAGACGTCCTGGGGGAGCCGGCTACTGATGGTTTGGACCCGGGTAAAGGCACTGGAGGGGAGTTACTGGGTAGAGGAGGTTCTTGTATCGAACCCCAGGGGGCGCCGAGCACTGAAGGCAGGGTGGCCTTTTCTGCTGATATTTGGGGAGTGTTATGGGGTGTAAGAGGTACTGGTGAAGCTAGCCTGACCACGCTGGACGTCAAGGGTGGGAAGGTCTTTTGTACTGCCGCCCGCGGGCTGTTAGGTTGCGAAAGTGCCGCTATTGCTGTACTGCGGGAGCGAGGCATTGAGGGCAAGGCGGACTCTTGTACCGAGCCCCAGGAGTCGGAGGCGTCCGGCTGGGGCGCTGGGGCGACCCCTTCGGTGGTGCGCGAGCGGGTGGCAGGCATGGGTTGGCCGTTCAGGCTGGGGGCACTAGTGCCCAAGGGGGCAACAGTGGACTTCGCATCAGTCCTCTGGTCAGGACTGTGACTGAGGTGGGAGGGTGCGCCGGAGATATCGGAAAAAGAGGAATCCGGTCCAGACGGGCTGGACCTGGAGCTCGAAAACGGACGGGAGACGGTGTGCCACTCAGAAAGGATGCTCCACAGGGTCGGGTCCAAGTTGGCGATGTCCAGCGTCCGGACAGAGATGTCCTCGGCTACGGAAACGTCCTCCGTCTCGCGCCCGCTCTCGCCACTGCCGGAGCCCAGCGAGACCGGCCGCGAGGGCGTGCCCATGGCTCCGGAGCGCGTGGGCCCGGGGAGGGCAGCAAAGTTTGGTTTTTCTCTGCTCCTCCCCAGCCCGCGCTCCCCGAGGCCCGCCCCGGGAGCCCAGCCCACTCGGGGGCGTGCGGGGAGACCCGGCGCTGGTGCGGCCCGCCCCTTTTCCGCGGGCTCGTAGCGCGCGCGCGCACTGGAAGACGTCACGCCCGGAATGGTCGACCTGCGCCCCCGGAGGGAGGGACGCGGTGGCCAGCACAGTGCGGACGTGGCCCCCTGCGATCTTCAACCCGACGCTTTTGTTCTTACACTTAATTAAAAGAGACCGAGCTGAGTAGACTTAGGGAAGCGGTGTTTGAAGGAAGCGGGCATGGATGGCAGGTTCGCAAGGCCGCCACCCACTTGGTCTGGCCCTTTTGTGACGCCACCAGGGGGCGGGTAAGGTCTGCGTAGCCGCGCTCACGCCCCAGGGGGAGGGCAATGGGAATTGACTGTCACTTGCATTCTTGGCAATTATTGGTTCTCTAAGGGGTTTTTCAAGCTGTGGTGCTAAACCAAAGTCGAGGCAAGTAGGCAAGGGAATTAAGATGCCACCTTCTTAATTTTACGACAAAAAAAGAAAGACAAATATAGAATGGTTTCGCTTATATGTGGAATATAGAGACACCAAACAAAGGGTCAGACAATACCAAACCAGTAACAAACCCTTGAAATCTGACTGAGGAATTGAGTCTAGAAGGTGGGGAGGGAGGAAGGGGGACAGTGGGGAGGGACATAATGGACTATGGAGGAGGACTGGGTGTGCCTTGGTAGTAGGTGCTGTGTGGTGACTTGCTTTTGAAGAGATGTGATCCTATACCTCTGAATCACATACAGTGTTGTAGAACAATGTTACTGCAATAAAATAAATATTTTTAAAGTCATCTGTCACAGATTAAGTGGGACTCACGGTTTTAAAATGAAGGTCAAGAGATTGCTAAAGTGTAGAAACAAACAAAACGTGTTTCTCCACCCTATTGATGAGAGAGATTTAATGTGTATAATTTCCTGTGCTGCCAGCCTCCTGTCATGCTAGTTTTATCCCCTCATTATATTTCGACTTATCCCCCAAGAGCTGAATTTGTCATCACCAGACCCCTTCTCAAAAATAGATGTAACTGACATGAATTCAAGTAAATGATAAGAACTCTAGGAAGTTAACCAGTATTCCTTTTGACCAATAAACATTTCTACTGCCTGCCAAACACCGACACACAAACTCTGTAGCAATGTCTTGAAAAAATTAGAAGGAAATGTAGTCTTTTCGAGATCCAGTTTTAATAGCTTATATTCTTAGAAAAGGAGTTGAGACTAAGTTATTATTTTTACCTTGTTAGACTTTGAAGTGGAGAGGAAATAATAGACATAAAGGATCCTGCCCTTTCTAAGATGGTTTTGTCCACCTTTTCCCTCATTTCCAGTTTCTCTTAATTTAAATATTTGATTTTGTGCTAAGTACTCTGCACAGAGCAAGGTCCTGGGGATACACAGGCAACACAACACAGTTGGAAACCTTCATTTAACATACAATCTGCTAGAGGAGCTAATGGAAGAGATACACAGCCACGCACTTGATATGTCAATTCAAATTTTATATTGGAATCGTCATAGCGATAGGTAAGTGTTAGATTTCCCTAGCCATTCTGGAGGCTAACTTTGGGAAAGGTGGTGTAAAAATGTCTCAGAGGAAATAAGGTGGGCAAAGACCTTATGGTATAAGGAAGCTGATTCATTGAAATCACTGATAGCCAGTTAGTGGACCTATAGGAAGGGGAGAAATGCAGATGACAAAGATGCTGAGATCAGCTGGGCCAAAGTAAGATCCTTGATCTGTATTCTAAAATAGTGTAAGCCACTGCAAAATTTTAAGTAAGGGAAAGTGTTACTACACTGCATTTTGAAATAATCCATTTGCCTGCTATGTGAGTAATTGCTTGGAGGGAACAAAAATATATGGACACAGAAAAATAAACATTTGCAATTCTTAAGGAAAGACGTGGACCAAGGTGGATGGTAGTTGAGCTGGAAAGATGCAGACATTTTATAGACATTTACATGTGACATTGACAGAATTAGGTTATACGTGGGATTTGGGGGATCATGAATTTGGTTTTGGACATGTAGAGTTTCAAGTGCCTTTGGTACACTCAAATGAAGGTTATAGAGTAGTCACTTAAACAAAAACCCTGAGACTCAAAGCAGGAGTTTGATTGGAGATAAAAATGTCGGAGTCATATTGAACATATAATGGTTGTAATGGATGGGTGGAAATAATAGCATTTCTTCTCTTCATTTTACATGTTTGTATTGTATTTGTGTATGTCTTTTGTAATAAAAGCAATGCAAGTTAATTTAGAATTGATAAATAAAAGAATGGTTGTGATACTTCCTACAAGCCTTATTTCCTCCCATGTGTGACCTTTGGCAAAGTACTTAACTTCTCTGCACCTGTCTGTTCAAGTGTAGAATTTCATAAGTTGTTGACTATCAGTTCAGCCCAAAACAGCAAACTCCAATTAGATCATTGGAAGAGCGTATCATAGAGGAACTATTTTAAAAGATGTGGGCAAGACAGAGAGAAATCACAGAATCCTGCAGTACTCCCACCACTGCTGCCCCCTAGTGACTGGAAGAAGGCATCACTATGAAGGGGTAAGAAGAGAGAATAGTCATCAGAACCTCAGAGCTCTTTGAAAGGGGCTTCCTGGCACACGCATGCCTGGGTCACCTTTTGTTCATGGAGGCAGTCAGCACACAGGGAACCCAAAAAGAAGATACCAGTACCAATACATTTCCAACCTCCCCTTCTGTCCCCCTCTGTCTCCCGCTGTTCCTCTCCATCTACCTAATCCAACCGGAAGCTAGAAGGCAAGGGAACCTGTCATGCAGATTGTACAGGACAACACTCAGGGGGCAGAACAGGCCAGGGAAGTGCGGTTAGTGTGCTTGGAAGGACCAAATGAAGAGACCCAGCACCACAGAGTGAAAGTTCAATGACTGAATGAATATAAACACTTAATTACTCAATACGTACATTTTAATTTCTAAAAGCGATATGATATTCATGTCCCAGACTATATTAAGCCATTATCCTCTTAATATTAAGTATTAAGTACTTTCTGCTTTTTGAAATATAATACATAACATGGAGAGAAACATTTTTGTGCATAAAATATTGTACATATTTCTCAGACTTTCCTTGATAGAATCCTACCTAAAATACCTTGGTTGGCTGTTAAACACTGTTTCTTATCAAGCCACAGCTACAAATAAGCTTTGTCATAGATATCGCATAATTGCAGTGAGCTGGTGTGCTTCTCCTTGAATTCGTAAGTGGAATTTGCCTTGTAGACTCTGAGTAGCATTAGTGGTAAGAGGAAGTTTACACTTGAATATTTCTACTTCCAACCAGTTGGAGTTAGTAAGGCCTTAACTTGTAGAATGAAAATATTCAAAATGCCTGCAGTGTGTGATTTCTTTAAAATCAAGGCAAAGAGAAGCTAGTGTCGGCAAAGATTTAAATAGATCTTATTTAAGACCTCCTACTGTAAATAGTAACCTCTTAAATAGAGGATTCCAGTTTTGTCGTTTTTCACTGTTGGGGAGCAGAGTAGAGACAAATGCAGAGAAACCCTGCTTTAAGCCTGGCCTCAGGATTCCTCTGCAAGAACCTACCTCACTCTCCAAAAGAAATCCTAGGGGCCTCCCTGGTGGTGCAAGGGGTTAAGTCTCAGCACTATGAAGCAATCAGCAGCCACTGCAGATGAGTTCAATCCCTGGCCAGGGAGCTGACCCACATGGCACAGCAGACCTCTCCTGTCGTGCCTGCTGTTCCCCTCAGCAGTGTATTTCAGTCAGTTCACCTGTTTTGCTCCCCACTCTGTCTCCTGTGAATCCTCTCTCCTCCCCCCACCCCACACCTCTGGCCTATACCCCAGCTTATCTGCATAAATAAATAAGTCTTTAAAAAAAAGAAATCCCAAATTAGGGTTTTGAGGTCCACACAACCTTATACTGAAATGCAATTACATGTCCATATTCTCCTCCCAGAACTCCCTGGAGCAGGACTTGGTATTGCCCACAGGGAAAATCCAGAAGACTGCAGAGCTGAAACTGGTTTTCAATTTTTCAAGGATTGTTAAAGGGAAAAAAAAGTGAATATGCAACAGAGACTATATAAGTGTTATAGAGCCTAAAATATTCTACTGAAGTTCTTCAGAGAGGATGTTTGCCAACCCCTGCACGAACAGCTTAATTGAAGAAAGGATATAGGCAAACTTTCAGACTACTGCAGATGTGGTTCCAGGCCACTGCAGCAAAGCTAATATCTCAGTAAAGCAAGTCACATGAACATTTTGGTTTCCAAGTGCATAAAAATTATGCATAGTTTGCATTATATGCTATACTATAGTATATCAGGTGTGCAGTAGCATTATGTGTCTAAAAAAACACATTGTGCAGACCTTAAATAAGTAGGATACCATGGCATAAAGTGAGCATGTGCTCATGGGAAAATGGTGCTGACAGGCTTGCTGACTGCAGGTTGCCACAAGCCTTACATTTGTAAAAAGTGCAATCTCTGCGAAGCATAGTAAAGCAACACAGAATAAAAGGGGTTAGGCTTTTATATGACCTACCTTCATTCAGGGAGGTGTTGCCATTTGTGGACACAAAAAGATGGGCAAGAGTGACTAAACTTTAATCTTAAAATATTTGTATTATTTTTATGAATCAGAATTTCACTTCTTATCTTTTCCTTTGGCTATTTTCAATATCAGTATTTGAACAAACTAGGAGACCTGGAGGCCCCCAAATTTTAAAAAGTGTTGCTCGGGAGAGAGCTTACTACTACATTGTGAGAGTCTGCAGCCAACAGGTGTCACTGCTCTCAGCTACAGGGGCTTTGTTTCAGTGTTGCAGGGGTGGGCTGGGTGAGAGACAAACAAGGGGTGAGTGGGTTTCTGAATATTCACTCAGGAGGAGAAGAATTAATATCAGTTCAGGACTAACCAAGATAAACTCAATACTTGTAATAGAAGACAAAAGAAATTGGACTGGTCGGAATCAGTGAGAAACCTTGCTAATGAGAATGTTCTGTGTTTAATCTTGGGAGAAACACTACTACATTAAATGCTTTTGGTTTATCACAAATAACAACAAAAGGGATCCCAAAATAGCATGAGGTAAGAGAAGAGGAGCATTGTTAAAGCTCTTTGATTGAAATTACTGAATTACTTGCCCTAGAAAACATACAAATTTATACCTCATCAGCATTTTCTAACAAAGGCTGTGTTCCCACTGCCTCCACTGCAACACAAACAGTTCAGTTTTTAACCTATCTTAACTTGAAAGGTGAAAAATCAGCAAGATATTCTAATCAGCATTTTTTTGATTATTGATCAATTGATTGATTACACTGGTCAACAAATTTTTACAAAAGTCACGTTATTGAAATAAAATTAGTCATTTCCTATCAATTTGTATGTGCTCAACACGAATATGACAGTCAAATTCTAAATTTGGCTCTAGTTTTTTTTGTAATCTGCAATAAATGGATGTTTACATCACAAAATGCATGCCAATAATAATAGGCCTACGGTTAATACCTGTGAAAAATCAAGTCATAGACTACTTCTTAGATTTCTTCGCTTGTCTCTTGTGCAGCTGTTCAGGAATAGAATAGATGGAAGACAGTTTCCATTGTGCAAAAGCACAGCTTTAAGACTCAGTTTCGAAGAGTCTAGAAATAGTCTCCATTCTTGTGAGTCATGAGTGATTTCTAAGGCATTCTTGAGACCTTCAATATTGGAACAGAATACCAGAGTACTTTCCTTTCTGAAGAAAGGCTCCAACTCTGGTGGCACTTTCGATAGAAAGTAATTGTGACATCTTCTAGAAGATTCCATTGTTGGAGACTTGATCCTAGCAATTCTGCCTTGTTCTTGGATAAGTCCAAATCATGAACCAGGTCATTGAGTTCTTCCTGTATTAGTCTGTGTGGGGTTGATGATGCACCACAGTGAAAATCTGCATCACTGCATGCTGATGGAACAGGAGAACAGGTTGGCTCACCCTTGTCCTCATCAGATGAATCAAGAGAATATTCTGCTGGAGGTTCTGGAATAGGAAGTCCCTCACCATGTGGAACTGGTCTCAATGCAGATGGGATGTTTGGGTAGACTATTCTCGACTTCTTTTGCTTTGTTATTCTGCCAGAAAGAGGAGGAACCAAGCAGAAGGAACAGTCTTTTATGTGCTTGCTTGGCTCTCTCCACACCATGGGGACTGCAACTGGCATTGATGGTCTTTTGCCATTGAACCACTGTGAAAGCTGTGTTGTACATGTAGCACAGCATATATACAGGGCCCAAGGCTTGTCTTGCTCACCAACCTTGCATCCGAAGTCAAGATGATAAGCCTTCTTCACTTGACAAGTGATAGTTTTCTTCTGGTTGGCAAATGTCACTTCCCCACAAAGAGAGCAGAAATTGTCCACTCTATTTCAAGGCATGACTGTTCTGTATTGTGCCTAAATGGATAAAATAATAACAGTTCTATGGCACAGTAGCTTAAACAGTATTGCACAAAGTCTGAAATATCTTCAATGCTCAACCTTTCTGACAGGGCTTTCTATGTGCACTGCTGACGTCAGCTTACTTCAGCAGCCGCCTGGCAGTAGTATTGCATTGCATCAGAAAATGATGTAATCAACTCTGGATGATGTGTGCATGATGGTATTATGCAATGCGATGCACTATTACATCATTCTAGGCTGATTTAGGCTGTTGTTGCAGACCTACTGGATAAATTTACATGGTAAAACCTATAAAATGAGTTTATGAAATATCTTCAAAACGAAAGCTGATAAAAAAATGTTCAGGGTTATATTCATGTTCAGCACACCAAGATACTACAGATTAGGGCCTTTAAAAGTCAGTAACGATCTCACTGTTGACCAGTGTTATTGAACACTTTGTCTATTAGCATTTCTATTCCTTCCATCGAGAATGATCTGTCATGTCTTTCTTTAGTTGATTTCTGTAAATACTTTATATCATAAGATATTAACTCCCTGTTTGGTATTTTTACTGTAGATATTTTATTCCAATGTATACTTTAGTGTCATAGACAACATTCTAGATATGCAGGACATTGAAATGTATATGCTTGTATCTGTTCTTTAGTGATTTCTTTCCTTGCTTTTCAACTTAGAGACCTAAAGGATAGAATCTATGCTTTTTAATGGGTCAGCATTTTTAAATTATTTAATCCTAATCTACTGTTGTGTATTTTGTTATGTGGGATAATGCTCTAAATGGACTCCCCCACCACACAAACATACACTTATGCAAATAGTTAACCAGTCATAACAAAACTGTGAAAGATCCTTCCATTCTCCACTGATTTGTTTTACCTCGTAACATGAATATTGAGATCTGGTTTGGAATGGTCTTTTTGGTTACATTGACCTGCTTATTTGACCTGCCACATTTCCATCAATACCACATTTATTTACATATTTATTGTTGCTCCATGGTAGTTTTTATTAGATGGAAGGATTAATCCCTGCCCAGCACTCTGCTTTACAAATTTGTGATATTCCTACATATTCTTTCCATTAGTGCATTCTTATATATTTAAATGAACTTGGGGATCATTTCACCAATGAAAAACTCTTGGTTAATTACTGGCATGATGATTATTTGTAAACATTAACCTGTGAAATTTATATTTGGCAGGCTCATTTAACATCTTTTTAAAAGAGATCTTCCTTTCTAGAATGCTTACAGGAAATTGTTTTATTTATCCCTGGAATTAAACCATTTGTGAGAATAATATGTGCATGTGCTATAAATCCTTTCAACCTATGGGTTTTTAATTTTGAGTTTTTATTAATCCCCATGCTGGGACATTTTTCTTCTACTCTGACTTAGATTATTGCATCTGTTTTAAGTGGTTTCTTCCTGAGAAACACCTCTAATTATGTTACTGGGGCTTCTTCCTATATCCTCTATCATTCTTGTCTCTTTGTCCTTTTCCTCCGAATTCTGAATGAGCTAATCAAATTTGCCCTTCATATAACTGATTCAATTTTCTGCAGTTCTAATTCTATTCTTTACTACTTCTATGACCAATCTTGACTCTGACATTTCAGTTGAATGTTTTTTAACATTAAATTCTTAATTCAGTCAACTCACTTCTCATTTATGCCAGGCATATTTCAATGTATTTTCTCTTTATGACTTCCTAATTTTGTCCCACGGTCTTTGTGTCTTTATGTCTCTCCTCTCATCTGTTACAGGCCTAAAATATTTGAAAAAAAATGTCAAATCAGTATCATAGCTTGCACCTGCCCACTTTTCTCCAGCCGGTACCCATTCCCCCAACAAAAGTACAGCCCCTACAGTCACAGAGCCCAAGACTTCTGTGAAAGTAAAAGGTGATCCCACCTTACTCAGAGCTACAATAACTAGCTACTCATTGAGAACGATTCCCCCCACCCCCAAGAAAAAGAAGGCACACACTTGGAGGCACTGGAGGCGATCTCAATGTGATCGTTTTGCTATTTGTCTGCTATACCCATTTGAGGTAGCAAACATGAAATATCTAGATGTGACCCAGTGGTGTCTGCTAGAATTAAAAAGGAACAGTGAAATCTATATTAATCTATCTTCAATTCCCAAATTCTCCAATAATCTGCCGTTTGAAGTATCTCTCGACGTGTCCTTTCAGAAATGACAATTTAAGAGTGCAGTGAAAAATTCCATCATGTCTAACTCTTGGCAGAGTGGATTGGTACAAACGTGTTAGAAAAACAATTTGATAATATGTAGCAAAAGCATTAATAATGATGACTATTTGTATTTCTGGGAAACTTTCATAAAAATTTAAACACTGACAAAAAATTATATACAAATATTTTATTCCAATAATTTTCATATTAACTTCTTCCTGAACACAATACCTACAATTCATGACAACTAAATATCCAACAGTAAGGAAATGGATAGGACTATGTACAAATAGGAAGATCATTGCAGTCTTTAAAAATATGTTTATAAGGAATTTTTTTATTGAATGAGATCATTATTATGTTTGAATGAAAAAGAAGCATCATAAAAATTTAAACGGCACATGGTCTTGAATGTATAATACAAAAGGTACACGGTGGAGGAAAATTGGTTTAATTAACTGAAACATTAATTTCAAATTTTGAAGTAAGTATAGACTCATAGGAAGTTGCACATATATTGTGCTACATACCCTTCACCCAGCTTCCCCCAAAGGTAGAACCTTACACAGTATATTATCAAAACAAGGACATGTACATACATAGGTTGGTATATACTCACCAGCATCCCTAAAGTTATTTCTTGCAATTATACTTGATTTATAGATATATTACGATTAAAATGCTATTATTTCAATTTTTGGTTTTGTTTTGTGGTAAAATCTGAGTAAGGACTATTGTTTAGTTAATTACATTGCCAACATCAGTTCCCTAGGTTTGGCCCTCTACTCTCTCCACTCTGCCTCCCCCTGCGTCCCTTCCCCCACATACACATATTCCATGCACTAACTAGCAAGAGCAGCATGATAATCCATATATTTTTACTGTGTTGTTTCTTGGGATTCACTATCCCATTCTATCAATGGCCTGAATGTTTTGTATTTATTCTTCTAGATCAAAGCACTGTCTCCTTATGGAGCTGCTACAGATTGGGTTCTCCAGAATGCAGATGCAAGACGGAACAATCTATTTATTGGGACTAACACCTCTGAAAGGAAAAGGGTGAAAGCAGGATTGGACAGGAGGTGGGGGCAGGTAGCAATGTAGATATAAAAGGGAACTCTGAGCAATAGATGTCCACTGGAGAACCCCACTTTGGGTGGAAATAACCAGCCCTGAGTGCTACCACCTTGCTCAGTTCATTAACTGATTAGTCATTGGCTTGCACTTCCCCAAGAATATTGTGAATTTGTTTCTAAAGCTGAGATAGGACCTAAAGAAAATCACAGTTTGAGGCTGTCAGCTAACCACTGTCCTTTATGAAAGAGGGAAATAAATGTTGCATCCCAAGCCTGCTACAGCACTCAGGACCAGCTTCACAGACATGTAACCTGTGCAGTCCCACAGAAGCCCACATTCAGAAGGGCCTCGCCCTAGTTTTAATATTCTGCTGTCACTCCCTTAAAATTCTTAATTTTATCTTTGAACTTGTGTTTTGTAAGTAAAGCCCATTAAGATCATGAAGTATGCGTTGGAGTTGAGGAAAGGAGATGTGCACCTTTAATGAATACTCTGGCCCTTGTTACTCCATTTGCATGGAGCATTAGTGATGCCCCTTTTGAAAAAGGGGCTTGGCATTTTCATGTTGCTCTGGGCCATGAAAATTATGAAGCTAACCCTGGCAGCAGCCCTCCTAGAGGAGGCTTGAGTCCCAAATAAATCTCTATCCCCTGATCCTGAAACAGGGCTATGGCGGCAAGGTGGCTATAGCCTCCAAAGGACAGTGCCCAACAGAGGACAGGTCACACTCTGTGTGTTCTCTACCCACACACCCAACTGTGAGACCACTCAGGCTCAGAACAACAATGGGGGTTATTAACCAACATAGGAAACAAGGAGTTCTCAAGGACACAAGTGGCCAGCTCTCTCACCACAGTTAATTCCACAGTGTCCAAAAGTCCTAAATAAAACCCACTTATCCAAGATGGCGCTCTCCCATCAACAAGGGTGTGAAGCTCATGGCCAGCCAGTGTCAGGCCGGGATCCACCTCACTGCAGATGAAGGAGCTCTCAGCATCACCTGGATGGTGCCAGAGCAGCCCCAGACACAGTCTGAAGGTCAGGGTGGACAGCACCGGATGCTGGACCGGTAATAGAGACAGTAATAGAGATAGCAGTACCGGGAGGCAGTACTGGAACAGCTCTCAGAGGTGACCCGGACACAGAGTGCCAATCACCTGCCAACGGTGTTGGGCAGCACTGGTCAATAGGGCTAGTCACACGTCACTAGTGTTACAGTTCTTTGTGAGTTGTTGGCCCATACCAACAGCAGATAGCACTTTGAGGCACCAGGCCTGAGGCTTCAAAGTGGTGTCAGATGCAGGCAGGAGGCAGGTACAGTGGCCCCCAGCCTCTGCCAAACTTTTTGGCTTCTCTGAGAGGCTTTTAAGCTTCTATTCTCCCTTTGGAGGTTGGCTGCTGGCTGTGTCTGAGAGCACCTAATCTGAACAAGTGAGTGTCAATCCAAGCTAGTGAGTCTGAGTAAATCTCAGAGTGCTGGAGTCTGAGAGAGTCCAGTGAGTGCAGGAGAGCAGTACCCCAAGCTGGCTCCTGGTCTGCTTTATTTCCTCTTCAGGGTACCCCCACCTACCAGTCTGATTGGATGTTTCAATCCTATGGCTAATTGGACCATTTAGCAAACAGCTCATGGGTCACACCTGATCCGTCATTCCACGACCCAAGCACCAAATGCACGGGCCTCTCTACTCCTGCAACTGGAGGGAGCCATAGCACTGGAGCTGACCTGTGGGCCCCAGGGGCTGTGTGTCCTGGGGCAGCATGGTAGGGGAACCACTGCTGACTGCCATCACTGTTGGCCTCTGCCTGCAGCCTGAGCCTCAGGGGGTCACTTGTGGCAGGCAGCAAAGTGCCCACCACCCACTGCTGCTTGCACTGCCCACAAGCAGTGCTCTGGGGCCTGACCCTGGAACTCCAAAGGGGGGTGGTGGCGGGAGGGAGGGGTCTCCGGTTTTGGTTTCAATTCTGCTCTGGGTATCACGTTGTCTACTGCGTGTAGTGCACAGGTATTAATGTTGCCTGCTCATATATCTGCTGCCACTTTATGGAATACTGATTTTTTAAACTATGCACCATTCTAAAAAAAACAAGTGCTTTTATCTGTTTGTTCTTTTATCTTTCTCCTTCTGATCTTCTACCCACATTTTACCTCATTGCAAATTGCTTGAAAACAAAATTCAACTGAGTAGACTTTCAAGATCTTATTGGCTTTACTTACTGGCTCATGAATCAAGCAGCACCCACTCCAGCAGATGGAGAGGAGCACTGAGGACCCTGTACAAAATGAAAGACTTACAGGTAAAAAGTAGCAGGAAAAAGGAGGCTACACTAAGCTAAAAAGTGCAGATTGGTTATTGCAAGATTATTTCCTCTAGGGGATAGCAGGAATCTATCAAGCAGATTACCCACCTAGAGCTGTTTAGGCCACTCCTGACTGGGTGGTTTAAGATTGCACTTCTGGGAAAAGCTGAAATTATAATTAAATTTTGGTTTGGTCATGTGGAGCTTAGCATACATAACTCTACTGGGGACCTGCTGTCTTGTTTTGAACAAAACAAAAGATCACTGTTATCTTTGTGGAAGAGACTGATATCCCCCAGCATTGCTCTTCCCCTTCTTCCCTAAAAGTAAAGCTTACAGGGCCTCCCTGGTGGCGCAGCGGTTAAGCGCGCTGCACTGTGGAGCTGTTGGCAGCTGCGACGCGAGTTCGATGCCCAACCAGGGAGATTCCCACATGGTGCGGCAGACCTCTCCTTCCTCGCCAGCTACTCCCCTCAGCAGTGTATTTCTGATCTGCCTGTTCTGCTCCCCACTCTGTCTCTGGTGAAGCCTCTTGCTGCCCCACACCTCTGGTCTGTACCCCAGCTTGTATGCAAAAATAAATGAATCTTTAAAAAAAATTCCTTTAAAAAATTTTTTAAAAAGTAAAGCGTACAGTTTTTTTGGTGCTCAGAATAAAGGCTATAATTTCCCAGCTCCCTTGCAACAAAGTATGACAAAGTTCTGCTAAATAGATATAATTGCAAGTCAAGTGAAACTCCCAGGATTTTTTTTTAAAGGAAAGAATTGCACCCTTTTTTCCCCCTTCCTCTTTCCTGCTACCTGGAATGTAGATGTGAGGACGACTGGAACTCATGTTTTCATCTGGAACCATGAGATAGGAGACTGGCAGAGTAATAAAATGAAAGGATTTTGTATGTTTCTAGACTCCTTCCATGTGAAAGATAAATTTCTTTTTGCTTAAACCACTACTATTTGAGGTTTTCAGTTGTAAGAAAGTGGACTTAATCCTTCTGTATATTTCTTTAAATAAATGTGGAAAAATAAATGTGTGTCTATCATTGCCCTGCTCAGGGAGGATATTCCCAACTGTTTTTGTTCAGTTCCACTTTATCAGTGGCTGAGATGCTCCTTTAGTGCTGCCCAGCTCTACCTTTTGGTTAAGGGTGGAGTGCAGAAGGGGGTCTTACAGATGTCAAATATTTTCAAAAGTTGGGTTGTCCATAGATTGAGTTGGTTGGAATAGGGAGAAGGGGAGATATTTTTTACTCTGCTCTCTAGTTATTGTGACAGAAACTTTATTCCTTATATTCCTCTGTCTTCCATTTGAGTCTCTACTTTGCTCTCTCTTCCCACTT
>PVIJ01015874.1:24465-34897 GCA_004024925.1 Scalopus aquaticus
GGGGGTGGGGGTGGGGGTGGGGAAACAGAACACAACTAGAATATTAGCTTGAAGTAGAGCCCTATTATGGGAAGGAGTCACACTGATTATCAAGGTGACGGCCTGTAATGGTGTCATTAAGATATGATACATGGGGACTGAATTCTCAAAAGAACCTCCCAGACACAAGAACTGTAAATGCAGGTGGTTGAATTGTTGAGTAAGTGATAGGTAACTTAGTTTCAGAGTGAGGCAAGGTAGGAACCACATCACTCCAGCTGCTCAGTGGTTGAAGTTTCCATACTCAGCCCACGAGAGCTGCTGGCCCCTTTAAAGAGGTTCCTGTGTGCATGACAGAGCATCCGGGAAGGTAAGGCTTTCCAAGCACATCAACATCAGTTTTCTCCGACTTCTGGTCAGCAATGATATTGAATCAAGCCCGTTGGATAATTTTTTTAAAGCTGGCTCTGGCTGTCTGCATCAATAGCCCCTACAGGGGCTGTATCTGACATTTATAAACGTGTTTACTCTTCCCTTCACCTGAATAGACAAGAGTCGGAGAACCCACTGAATCATGTAGCTCTAGGCGATTTGATGTCCAGGCTCTTCTTTAAATCATCTCTTTAACTTTCAATATTTCAAGACAGAATTTGAGCAAAAAGACTGATTAAAAGGGGGAAAAAGCCAGGCAGCGTGCTCTCCTTTGAACGGATAAACAATTAAGCTCAAATCAACTTCACTTAAGAGACGCAGCTCCAGGCATCCCACTGAGGCGGATCAGGAAGGCAAAGTAAAACGGCAAGGTAAACAAACAATTATCTACACAATTTGATCAATACCGAGGAACTCCGGACAAACAAGACCTTCCTTAAAAGCATCATCGTAAGAGGGGCTGAAATTATAAACCAGATAACTGCCTTCAATTTTCTCCTTGTTTTTGTATAAACACTGGTCAAAAGGACTAAGGCACTTTGCTGCTTATCTCTATTTCTTCCTCCTCCACATTGATGGCCTACCCTTCTCTGCCCTGCTCTGGCCCCTTGGCATGCATAATCTGGGCACCCCTGCCTCTTAGCTTCTGGATGAGTTGGGCTATGGGGGTGGGAGTTGGCAAGAGACTGAAGGGCAAGTTAGGGTGTTTATTCCATCACCATCAACATCTCACCTGCTCCCTCACTTCGATGAGGGAATTGCCACGGTTGCCTCCCTTTAAGTCCAGCTCCTGCCTCGCTATCTTCCACAACTCCAGAGCTCAGCTGGGTACCTTAACACTATTTCTTCCCATGCAGTGACAGGCCTGGATTCCCACTGCTGCTACTCCCTGGGTGGTTCAGCATTTGTTTATTCCCTTAGCCAGTCCATACCTTTGTAAATATTCCCCCCTTAAAAAGTTCATTCAAAAATCCCAACTGAGTTTGTCATATAATTTTTATCAAGACGCTGATGAAAGGTCAGCTATGTATGACCTACTGATGAGCAAGACTTTGGTGTTCTGTTTACATCCTATGTTCTTTTTCAAGGGAACAAGTCCCTTGAAATATTTAATTGAGGTGATCACAGTATACATGCACAGTGAATATACCATTCTAACTTTGCTCAGCAGGAAAAAAAAATGTTTAACAAGAGGTGTGACTTGACATCTGTTATGTCACCACAATCCTTTGTATGAGGGTAAAAGTTCTTTAGAACAGTTTGCATTGTTAAGTACAAGCCTGAGTCAGCCTCATTATTTTCAATTACTTCATGTTCTGAATTTTAAAAACTGGAGTTAAAAGCTCTTGCTGCAAGTACAGAGCACTTGATCTTCAGAAATCCCTCTAATTTACATCGATGATATATTAAGGGAAATTTAAAAAAATCCCTAGAGGGGACTAAAATCTGAAGCCATGATTATTATAATAAAATCTTTTTAACAAATGATGAGAGTGACCTAGGGACATCAGTGACAAGGAAAGCAGAGAGATTTATGGGTAAAAAGACATGACCAGATAGTGTGTAAAAAGCAGACTGGCTATGTAGTATGCTGACAACTTCTCTATGAATTGAATAGAAGAGGTTCTGGAAAGGCCTGGCTATTGTCTATGGACATGTACTTTGGTATACAATGGGTTTTTTTTTTCTCACTAGCAGACTCACTGTGTGGAGTGTGCAATAACTGTACAATAAGACCACAGATTTTTTAGAGTAGAGATTCTTAATTTGGGATTAGCATTAGAATTCAAGCGGATTAGAGCGGAATTCAAGGGGATCTGTAATCCTAAAAAGGAAACAATTATCTTCATTTTCACTAACCTCTAACTAAAATTAGCATTTCTTTATATTATAAACGTAAGTAACAAACTACAGCAGAATTAGCAGTATCTGTAATTTTGTCACCAGCAGGAATCACATTGTCATATCATGTAGTAGTTTTTGCAAATATCTTAAAAATCTTTTCTGTATCTCACAATACTTCAAAATTAGGCATAATAATGACTGTTTGTTAGACCTTGCTATTTAATGCACTAATAAAGGATCAGATATTTTATTTTAAGTTTAATGCTTTGATAACTGTGTTTTAATATATTGGTTTTCTTTGTAATCTTAATTTGTTTACTTTATTAATTTGGAAACATGTATGACACAGATCACAGGTCTTAAGTCTTGGTGGACTTAGCACAAACACCTCCATTTTGGGTGTGTCATTTTCCTTAAACCAACCAAATTTTTCCTGATCCATTATCTTTGGATTACATGGAGTTACCACTACAGGCAAATTTCCAGTTGTTCCAACAGGACTACTTCTACCTTGAGTTTTTATTTACAACTTGGATTGTGTGTTTTCACCTATTTGTGTTGTTCAGCTTCCTGATTGGATTGCACACTTCTATACAACAGGGACTTTCTGTATCTCATACCAAAAAATGCACTTACATAGATTGGTACATGCCAACCAGCAGCACTGAAGTGTTTTTTTTTTTCATGTTTCTTGTATTTATGTAATTTGTTTCACTTCTTTTGTGTTTGAAATTTGTTGATATAATAACAATATATCAAAATCACTTGTATTCTACTGTGTAATCACACCAGTTTAAGAATAGCCTGGTCATGGTGTTTGAATTTTTAATTTTTTTATTGTCTTTTTTTTAAAAGGTTTATTTATTTATACATACAGCTGGGGTACAGGCCAGAGGTGTGGAGTGGGAAGCAGAACAGGCAGATCAGAAATACACTGCTGAGGGGAGCAGCGGGCGAGGCAGGAGAGGTCTGCCGCACCATGTGGGATCCTCCCTGGCCGGGCGTCGAACTCGCATCACTGCTGCCGACAGCTCCACAGTGCAGCGCTTAACTGCTCCCACCAGGGAGGCCCGGTATTTTTTTTTTTCAGGTAACACTGCATATGATTCAGAACTATATGTTCATTCCTCTTTAGATGTATGTTAATACCCCACACCCAGTACCAAGGCACCTGTAGTCCTTCACTATAGTGCATTGGACCCCCTCTCTACTTTGTTCCCCATCCTTTCTTGTCCTTTGGTAGCAATCAGGTTTCTAGGGTTTGTTTTGGTTTGGTTTTGTCTGTTCCTTTGTTTTGTTTCATTATATTCCACTATAAGTGACACCATCCACGAGTTGTCTTTCTTCTTCTGACTTATTTCACTGAGCATAATCTCCTCCAGTTCCATCCATGTTGTCTCAAATGGCAAGAGTTCATCTTTTTATTACTGCAGAGTATTATTCCATTGTGTGTATAATACCATGAAGTTATTTTTAAGTGATAATCTACATAAACCGTTAGTAATCATATAATTTCTATATATATAACTATTGAAATGCTAACACCTCAATTTTTAAAACATTGTTATTTGGTAAAATCCAACTAAGAGCTGTGTTGTAGTTACTTGTGTTGCCATGTCAGTTTTCTGGTTTGGCCTGCCATTGTCCTGTCCTCTCCACCATTCCAATTCTCTCTCTCTCTCTCTTTCTCTCTCTCTCTCTCTCTCTCTCTCTCTCTCTCTCTCTCTCTCTCTCACACACACACACACACACACACACACACACACACACACATTATTTGTGCCAGCAAGAACATGTTTCATCATGTTACTGCATCCTGGGCTTCATTCCACTGCTATATGAATTTCTGCCTGGGTATTCTCTATTCATTATTGTAGGCTAAATTAATCATTAGCACCTTATGAAATCATATCTATCAGTACATATGAGATTCCAAATGTTTCAAGGATCTGCCTTTCTAGACAATCCAGTTTCCTTTCCTTCCCCTACCCTCAAACAATTACACTTTTCTTTTCTCACTTCTTCTTGTATTCTTTGTCTTTCTCCTCATCTTGCTTGATTGACATGTTCCTTCCAATAATTACCACTATCTACATCAGAACTTTTAGACATTAGCTATTATTTCTGTTTATATCAAGGTCATTAAGAGAACCCGAAGCTCATTTTCACCATGTCTTCTTAAAGCCATTTGCCAAGAGTATCCAGAGAAGATCTAGTTCCAAAAAAGCCTCAGAGGGAAAATACATGCGATAGGATTAATCCCTTGCTTCAAAGAGGAAGGCAGATTCAATATTCCTAACTCGTTTAGGATATCTGTTCTGTGGCTGGCTGAGTAGATTAAGGACAGTAGACACCCCCCCCCCAAAGCCTCTGGCCTTTCTTTGCTATCATTCCCTCTCTTTCTACTTGGTTGTACCTAAGTGAAATGTAAAATCTCTCAATTGGATTTAAGTTTTAAATACTAACGGATGCTTGGGGAAAATGGCCATGGGTGGAGTTTTATTAAAAGAAGAGATATGTGTCCTCACATGCACTTCCAAGTCACTTTCTATTGCATATCTAACAGACTGGGTGGCTGTTGTGTATTCTAGGAGCTTTTTAACATTTCATATCCCTCTCTCTTGGATGGAGGAACATTAAATTTGAAAAAGCATTCTATTTGCCAGTATTCTACTTTCCTCTACCCAAACCTCTGATTGCTGTATTGTTGCTATTTTAATAGATTATATCTTTCCCAGGGCTATTATTTTATAACTGGTGACCTACTAAATAAAAAGTCACTTACTGGCTGTCCCTTTCACAAGATACTTCCAGTTCTTCTGCTACTTCTTCTGCAGCTTCCCGAGCAAGTCTTTAAAAAACAGGATGTATAAATTTTATAACCCTTTTTAAAACCTCTCTCGTCACATTTTTATAACCTTTGTTTTATTGAATATTATTATTCCTTTTATTTACATCTATTCATTTAAAAGACTATTGAGTTATGATTGATACACAACAAAATGTATATATCTAAAGAATATAATTTGATACATTGTAGTATATCTGTATATACCTGAAACCATCACCATATTTAATAAAATAAATTTATTAAACTTCTTAAATAAATCAAATATATCCATCAACTCAAAAACTTTGAGTTACTTTGTCATCCCTTTCTCCTGCCCCTCCCTAAACCTAATCCCTAGGCTGCCACTGACCTATCTTCTAAAGCTATAAATTAGTTTGCATTTTTGAGAATTTTGTATGCATGGACTCAAATAGAATGTATTGTTTTTTCTCTAGCTTCTTTTCATCAGCATATTATTTGGCACTTAATCTTAGCCAAAAGGCAGAGAATTGATTCAGCATATTTTTTGGTAATTCATACATGTAGTTGTGTGCATCACAGTTCAGTCTTTCCTTTTGGTGATATTGGATATTTGTGGCTATAGAACAAATATAGATATACCACAATTTGTTTATCCACCATTTAGTTCGGTTCCAGTTTTTGGTTATTGCAAATAGAGTTGCTTTGACTATTCATATAAAAGATTGCATGACCATATATAGCCTTTGTATCTATTGATTAATACCTACATGTGGAAAGGCTGAATCATAGAATAGTAATGTTTTACCTTTGAAGAAACTGCCAAAATATTTTCCAGTGGTTGTATTATCTTACATCCCTACTGGCAATATATGATGGTTCCAGGTCCTCTCATATTCTTGTTTTATTTTGTTGAATATTAAGAGTAACATCTTGGCAAAATGGGTGTGTTATACTTGCAACTAGAGAGAAAAAAAGAGGGTTTTTTTTTTTTTGGTATAGGAGTGTATGTAAACTTGTGTTTGAGATATATAGTAACATTGTTCTAACAAATATTATCTCCTTCTAAAATCCAGGTTCCTATTACACTCTTACAGAAAACCATACGCTACTGGATTTGAGGCTGTAAAACTCAATTATAAAAGTTAAGACAACCATTGACTTCATATCTCAATAGCTAAGATATTTTTAACACACAAGAATAATTTTTTGCAAATGTACATAACAAGAGGAAAGATAGGTTTCTCACCACATTTTTTGGTTTGAAAATAATAAACATTCAGTGCTTAACGATGAACACCTTTCTTGATAAAATGAAAGTGATTTTCAAGTATTGCTCCCATAAAGGAATAGACTTTCATATGTATCTAACACATCCAGGACAATGAGACTAAGGAAGTGATAGACCGAGCTTTGTGATGAGCATTTCTTCCCTCAAGAATTATTGTATGAGAAATGTGGAGAAATACAGCAGAAGCATTTCTGTGTTTTTAATTCCTCATCATGGACTTTCCCATAGATTATTTCTGCAAAACATAATGCCATTACCTACATATCTGGCTGTATACTTGGAGGGTAAATAAGAGTCATCAGGTTTTACCGCCCTTCCATTAATGATAGATCTCTGCAGGCCTACACACATGCCTGATAGCGGGTACCGGGAATAGGGTGTGGGCCTGTGTGAGTGGGCACACCTGAGCCAGAGACTGGGCTTAGAGCAGCAGCAGAAGCAGAAGGAGAAGCAGTAGAGGCAGCAGAGAACAGAGCATGTAACAGAGGCTCGTTCGGGGTGCAGCAGAGACCACAAGAGTGCCAGAGAGCCCAGAGAGAGTGAAGATTCGCTGGGGGCTTGGAGGCCTGCCAGCTTCCTGGCTCCCAGCCCCCCAGCCTGCCCTGTACCTGGTTGCCTCTCTACAAGAGACCATTAAAAGCCCTAAAAAGCCACTGAGGGCTCCAGCACTCCTCCTTTTGACCCATCTGCACAGCCCCAGAGCCTGGAGAACCTGTGTTCCCGGTGTCTTCTTGTCGCTACTATTCTCTTCAAATAACCCAGAGACCTATTGATGAAGTGCAGCTCCCCTGCCAGAGCTGACACAGCGGGGGTGGGAGGGGGGGTGGGGGGGCAGGGGTTGTCTCCCTACCAAAAAATCTTCAGAGTTTACTGTGAAAGGCTTTATGGTTTGAGTGACCTTGAGACAAAATCCTTTTGGTAGTTCAGTAAATAAATCATATGCTAGTGGTAAATAAAGTCTTTTTACTGCATTTGTTAGAGCTAGTAAAGGGAAGGCTATGATCCAGGGCTCCAGGTCCTAAAATTTTGGAGACCATTCCACAGTGGGAAAATGATTTAACCTGCTACTGTTTTGTGTTCCAATCAAAGTTTAAAGGGACCATTCTGTCTAACAGAGAAACTGCTTTCCAGAGAAAACAGATGTGCAAGAATCTGGTCCAACAGGATAAGGACCATCTTAATGTAAAATTGATATAGACGGTATCTTTTCAGTCTCTGAAATTGTTGAAAGAAACATTATTTTAAATGCAGGACATAATTGTTTAAAAAGTTCAGGTGGATGAGAAATTTCCTATTCAATAGCAGAAAGGAAACAGAGACCTGTGTATTTTTTCTTTCACTTATAAATTAAGGGCATTCACTGAATTTGGGCAAAGTCACTATTTTATGATACCTAATAGCCCATCAAATGCATATATTGACTTAACGAGTCTCACAGTTGTTTTCATATTTTTCCTACTTGAATTAATGCTGTGATGAATAAATATGTAGAATAAAGTTATTTCTGTATTTGGAATTGTTTCTTTAGGATAGATCCCAAGAAATAGAAATACTTTAACAAAGAATATTAATTTCTTAGTTTTAATATCAAATGTTAAAGTATTTTCCAAAAAGTCTGCCTATTTGTACCCCACTGGCAGTAAATAAGAGTGTGTTTCATTGAAACCTTACCAGGCTTAGACATATTATAATTGTTTAATATATACTAATTTTTAATAAGGAAAATATTGCTTTGTTTAATTGCATTTTATGTTATTGGAGAGTGTTGTTAATATTTACTTCCTTTTGAGTTATCTGCACATATCATTAAACATTTATATCTTTTTGCGTTATCCATGCTTTCATTTATTGATGTATATGAACTTCTTGGACATTAAAAATAGCAACTTTTGTTCTATCCATGCAAAATTCACTATGAATGATGACTAAGCACTTCTTCCCAGGTCTCCAGTCCTAAAATAACCACAGACTGAAACATCCCTAAAACAAAAACTAAGTCTAAGCTGAATCTTTTTTTAATCATAGGTTCATATGGACTTTTTTGCAAAGTTTCTCAGTTTAGCACTCCTAAAACAATATTCTAAGAAAGATATTATCTGCTCATTTATATTTGAGCTATTTGCAAACATGGCCATTCTGTTTCTCAAATTTCTAATACATTTTCCATTATATAAGGGATTGTTTGAGATCAGTTTTCCCATTCCATGGAAAGACGATGCTCAGCTAGGACTTAGGGTATAATTTCATACTTACGAAGTGTTTTCAGGGTTATTCTCAGGATCGACATCTGTGGGGAAGTGCAGGTAGCAAAGGTGAACTGTGCCTTATTCACAGCAAAGATCTCAGCTCATCTCTCAGGGACCTCTGAGGCTGGGATAGCCCTTCATAATTGTAATCCCACCTTGAGATAAGGGGACACCAGGCTTTCTGCTCCAACCTTGACCAGTCCTTAATTGAGGTCTATGCTTAGAGAGATAGCATGACCTTGAGGCAATTGACTTTTTTTAAAGATGTATTTATTTATGCACACAAGCTAGGGTACAGGCCAGAGGTGTGGGGGGTGAGAGGGTTCACCAGAGACAGAGTGGGGAGCAGAACAGGCAGATCAACGGAAATACACTGCTGAGGGGAGCAGTAGGCGAGGCAGGAGAGGTCTGCTGTGCCATGTGGGAATCTACCCCACCGGGCGTCGAACTCGTGTCACCGCTGCCAACAGCAACAGCTCCACAGTGCAGCACTTAACTGCTGTGCCACCAGGGAGGCCCCAAAGCAATTGACTCTTAATGGCTTTTGGGAATACCTGGACAGAGTCTCAGCTCAGAGCTATCAGCCACCAATACAAATGGCAACTGGGTAATGACTGTCGTAGACCACAAGGTAGAATTTGGGGTGACATCCCACAACATCTCTACAGGTTGAAAGCACTGGAAATAGGTGCAGTTTGTGGGCGGGGCCAAGTGACTTCTCTCCCATATCTAGTCTTCCTCAGGCCTGGGAGCCGTGTGTGGATTTATTAAACCTCATCTGGCCTCAGGTCTTCTATCAATTCTGGGCCTTACCTACTGCTTTACCTGAGAGTTTGGATCATGTTCAGATTCTTCCTGGGACTTAGAATTGCCATTTCTGTGGCTTATATGGGGGTTCTGTGACTATGTGGGTTTTATCTGAATTACATATACTCATTTTATTGGCCCAAGAGAGGTCTATACCAAGTTTTCCAGATTTGTTAAGACTCTGGTAAAACTCGCCTTCCCAGGACCACTATGTAATAAAGTGAGTTTAGGGTAAATAAACATGCTCAGGCTTTTACACCGCTGGCCTCTGTGGCTATCACCTGCGGCCTTGAATACAGGAGGCGCTTGGGAGCGTGGGCTCGGGGTACACATGCCTGATGGTGGACACCTGGAGTAAGGGGTGGGCCTGTGTGAGTGGGCACACCTGAGCCAAGAGACTGAGGCTATAAGGACAGCATTACATGGAGGATGGGTTGCAGTGGCGAGGCGGCGATGGAACAGCTATGAGAGAACACCAGAGAGCCCAGAGGGAGTAAAGATCTGCCAGAATTTGGGAGACCTTCCAGCCTCCTGGCCTGCTGGTCTCCTAGCCTGGCTGCCCTATGTCTGGTTGCCTCACCACAGGGGTTCTCACCTCTTTTCTTCTACCATCACACCTCCTCACTCAACCTGGAACTGGTAGTTCGTGGTTGGGTCATAAATCATCAATCAGCTCTTCAACCTGAAATGAAGGAGTGGTCACCCAAACATTAGCGTAAATGTTTCTATCAATATTGAGGTGAAATTTCTAGACCCCAACAGAAGATGGCCATCTTGTAAGGTCGTTTCTGTTTATATTTACCATTTTGAAAATAGTTTATAATAACAGATGGGATTATATCAAAATAAAAAGCTTCTGTACAGCAAAAGAGACATTAACCAAAACTAACAGACACCCTACCAACTGGGAAAAGATCTTTGCACACAATACATCTGATAAAGGACTGATAACAAAAATTTACAAGGAACTCACACAACTCAACAACAAAAAAGCCAATAACCCAATCAAAAAATGGGCAGAAG
>PVIJ01015875.1:0-34799 GCA_004024925.1 Scalopus aquaticus
TGGAGCTGTTACCCAAGAGATACCACTACAGAAGCACCCACAGTCCATCACCATAGTCCATTGTGCTCCTTCCTCAGTTTGTGCTTGCCTCTCCCTCCTCCCCCTCTGAATATCTCAGTTCCATAGTCTGCTTTCAAGGGTTAGGATTTTAGTTTGGCTTTCTTGTCTGGTTTCTCTATATTTCACATATACATTGCACCTTCCGGTATTTGTCTTTCTCAGTCTGACTTCACTTAGCATAATCCCCTCCAGTCCCATCCATGTTGCTAAAAATGGCATGTGTTTTTCTTTTTTGTTTGCTAAGTAGTGTTCTATTCTACACACACACACACACACACACACACACACACACACACACACACACACACTACATCTTTTAAAAAGGATTTTCATTTATTTTTGCGTAAAAGACCTGGGGTGCAGGCCAGAGGTGCAGGGTGTGAGAATATTCACTAGAGACAGAGTGGGGAGCAGAACTGGCAGATCTACTGAAATACACTGCTGAGGGGAGCTGCGGGCAAGACAGGAGAGGTCTGCTGTGCCATATGTGGGTTAGCTCCCTGGCTGGGATGGAACTCAGGCCATAGCGGTGATGGTCTGAGACTTAACCTCTAGGCACCAGGGAGACCCTATACTACATCTTCTTGATTCAGTTGCCTGTTTGGGGGCAACTTAGGCTGTTTCCATAGTTTATCTATTGTAAACAGTGTTGCAGTGAACATGGGAGTGCAAGTTCCCCTTTAGGGTGCTTATATATTTTTCAGCTAGATACTTAGGAGCAGAATTGCTATTTCCCAATCTCTTAACCATGATGCAACTTTAGAAAGACCCCTTTTCTCAAAAACACTTGTAGCTATTTCCCTTAGGGAACTGCAGTTATGGTGATATATTTTAATTGTTTAATTTGTGAAATAGTTTGCAGATGTTGAATCATACTTGCATTCCTGGGGTGATTCTTTTCATGTTCTGTTGAATTTGACTCACTAATAGTTTGTTGAGAATTTTTGATTCTGTATTCGCCAGGGAAATTGACTTGTATTTCTCTTATGGCATCTTTCTCTGGTTGTGATATTAGCATAATGCTGGCTTTCTACATCTAGGTAGGAAGCCGTCATTCCTCTTATATGTTTCTGGAAGAGTTTGAGAAGGATTAGTATTAATTTTTGTCTGAATGTGTGGTAGAATTCACCGGGGAAGATGTCTGGCCCTGGACTTTTGTTTCTTGTGGGTTTTTGATTACTGATCCAGTCTCCTTTCTAATAATCAGTCTGACCAGATTTTCTATTTCTTCATGATTCAGTCTTGGTAGGTTATATGTTTCTAGGAATTATCCATTTATTATGGCTGTCCAATTTGTTGGCATATAGTTATTCATAGTAGTCTTCTATAATCATTGATGATTTTTTGTATTTCTGTGGTATCAGTTATAAAACATTCCTTATTGTTTCTCATTTGTTTCAGCTCTTTTTCTTGGCATGTTGAAACTAAAGGGTTGTCAACTTTATCTTTTCAAAGGTCCAGTTAGTTTCATTGATTTTTCCATTGTTTTAATACACTATTCCATTTACTTCCACTCTAATATTTGTTATGTTTTTTTTTCTAACTTTGGGCTTTGCTTGTTCTTTTTCTTGTTCCTTGAGTTGTAAGTTAGGTTATTTGAGATTTTTCTTGTTTTTTGATCTTGATATTTTTTGTTATTAACATCCCTCTGAGAACTGCTTTTGCTGCGTCACATCAACGTTGCATTTTCAGTGTTTATTGATGCGTATGTACTTGTAGGCAGTGGAGTAAGTTGTTTTCTGACTGATTTGCAGTTCCTTCTTGTTCCTTCTCTTTCTGCTCTTGCTTTTTTCACTTGTGATTGACAGCTTTCTTCACTGGAATGTTTTTATTTCTTTCTCTTTAACTTTTGTGTATGTACTATAGGTTTTTGCTTTGTGCTTAACATAAGACTTGCATTGAACAAATTGTAACAGACTATTTTAAGTTAGTGACAATGTATATTTAATCATATTCTAACGTTCCACATTTTATACCCCACCATGTTTTGGTTTTGATGTCACCTTTTATCTTTTTACCTTGTGTGTCCCTTAACTATTGTAGTTTTAGTTGTCTTTTAAACTTTTTTTTAAAGATTTATTTATTTATGCATATAAGCTGGGGTACAGGCCAGAGGCGTGGGGCGGCGAGAGGGTTCACCAGAGACAAAGAGGGGAGTAGAATAGGCAGATGGACGGAAATACACTGCTGAGGAGAGCAGCGGGCGAGGCAGGAGAGGTCTGCTGCGCCATGTGGGAATCTCCCCGCCCGGGCATTGAACTCGCGTCACTGCTGCTGACAGCTCCACAGTGCAGCACTAAACCTCTGGGCCAGCAGGGAGGCCCAAAACTTTTTTTTTAAAGGTTTATCTATTTATGCATACATGCTGGGGTATAGGCCAGAAGTGTGGGGTGGTGAGAAGATTCACCAGAGACAGAGTGGGGAGCAGAACAGGCAGATTGACCGAAGTACACTGCTGAGGGGAGCAGTGCGGGAGGCAGGAGAGATCCGCCGTGCCATGTGGGAATCTCCCTTGCTGGGGATTGAACTCGTGTTGCAGTGGCTCTGGATAGCTTCATAGTGCTGCGCTTAACCCGTTGCACCACCAAGGAGGCCTGTCATTTAAACTTTTATACTATTGTTATATGTGATTAACACATTATCATTACTATGTATTTACCTTTACCGGTGATATTTATATCAGGCGTTCTTGTTATTTTCAGTGTAGAGATGTCACTTCAATATTTCTTGTAAGACCAGCATCGTGATGAACTCCTTTAGCTTCTCTTTGGCAGGAAAACTTTCTCTCCTTCAGATGCAAATAATAGCTTTGGGTAGAATATTCTTGGTTACCACGTTTTTGTCTCTTAATTGAGGTAACATTGGTTTAAAAGAGTGTAGATGATTTATGGGCCTCCCGGGTGGCTCAGCGGTGAAGCAATGCGCTGTGGAGCTGTGGGCAGCAGCGATGCGAGTTCAATGCCCGGGCGGGGAGATTCCCACATGACGCAGCAGACCTCTCCTGCCTCGCCTGCTGCTCTCCTCAGCAGCGTATTTCAGTCCATCTGCCTGTTCTGCTCCCCACTCTGTCTCTGGTGAACCCTCTCGCTGCCCCACGCCTCTGGCCTCTAACCCTGCTTGTATGCATAAATAAATAAATCTTAAAAAAAAGAGTGTATATGATTTAGAGGTATAAGATCACATATTTCAGATGTAGGTTACCACACCACACCCACTGCCAGGGTACCCATGTGTCATAAGCAAATAGCACGCTTCAGTCGAGTGTTGGCTCTCAAAGAGAATTTTATTTTATGTTGACCGCTCAGAATAATATCACACAAGGGAAGCCAAACCCAAAGTGCCTTGTCTTAAGTCTGCAGCATGAGGTGTCTTAGTCCAGGGGTCCTGTGAAGGGCTCCGGGGCCGTGGAAGCCTCGGTGGCGAGGGCTGGCGGTGCCATGGTCAGGCAGGACGATGGGCGCCTTGGAGAGGTCAGAGGTCAGTGGTCAGAGCAGATAAAGTGCAAAGGGAGCAGCGAGATAAACCTTAAGAAGGTGTTGCCCCATAGCTGGCTCGGGTAAGTGGCTTCTCACGAGGGAGGGGTGGACAGCAACCTGGGGTGACAATTTGCTGGCGCCTTCTGCCGGGGGACCTCAGGCAGGCAGGCCTTCCTCGCTGGGCTTGCGAGCCCTGTTCGGCTTTGCCTTTCCTGCATGTAGGCAGGACCTCTGGGATCTGACCTCTAACTCTGTGCCCCAAAGCCAGGCCTTCCGCCTCTCTGAGCCTCAGCCCCCCGCCAGTGAAATGGGATGAGGAACAGTGTTGGTATGTCTCAAGCGCCCCTCGTGGCCTGCCCGTCAGGCAAATGTGTGAATAGTCCTCCTTGTCTGTGGCTCTGGCATCCACCTACCTGCACCGCAGGAGAAAAGCAGCGCTGGGTGTGAGCTTGGGAGCCACTGCCTGACCGCCTTAGTGCCTGACCCCTCCGAGTCTCCGTAGCAAAGCTGGTAGGATGACGTGAAAGAAACTGCTCTCTACTCATCCAGAGCCTGGTTTAGCTTCCCCTAAGTGCCCCCTCAAATACCGTTTCCTCTTAAGGTTGGAGCCCCAGAACCTTCTAGCTAAGGACTGTTGGTCGACTCCCTCTCTACTAGGTGGGGATGAAGTCTGTTCCCAAAGCAACTGTGCTGCTTTAGTGATGAAGGAGGTTCTCAGGCCTCCAGAGCCCTGAGGCTGGCTTGTCCCCTCTGGTCATGCTCCGGCCCCTCAAGCCATCAGCCTCCATCCTCAGGTTCCTGACCCCTCCTCACTGCTCATTGCCTCCTACCTGTCTGTGGTTCTCCCCAGGAGGCAATAAGGTTATAGAAGGCACAGGGAGATTCAGTTTGAATTTTAGCCTCATGAATAGTCTTTCATTCATTATAGCCTATGATCCTGGCCATTTAACACAAATGCTGTGTTTTCTTGTAAAAGCAACCATTTTGAGGAAATTTTAAAAGATCCATAGAATTAAAAGAAAATGTTAAGTAAATATTTGGCAGATTTTATTTATAGCTATAGAAAGAAACTACGAGAACAGAATTTTCCTTCTGAAGTTGGGGTGGCCTGGTCTGGGTTACCTTATCTCTTCCTAACCAAACAACAGGACTGTTTTCAGCCCCAAGAGAGAAGTCCTTTCTCTGAGAGGAAGTTGGCCTTCCTCCTCGGCCAACAGGTTTGTGTTGCCACCTGGTTATTTATTTCTCTGCAAATGTTATCAATGTAGGCCATGCACACAGTGTAAAATTAATCATGGTTGCCTGGAGCAGAAGTGGAGGAGAGGTTGACTACAAAGGGGCACACAGGAGCTCTCTGGAATCTGCACGCTTGTCCTTTGTTCTACCTCCTTGGGCGAGGTTGGGGGAGAAGGGGCTCCTTTGCCAGACCATTCTCCATGCTGGGTTTTGGGGGGGTACATTACCCTTGGTTTGAGCCCCATCCCTGCCCCTGCCTATGCTTCTGTAGGGAACCAGGGCCCACAGAATTATTAGGGCTACTTGTCTGGGGGAGAATCCTGCCTTTGTTTCTCCCTGGTTATGTGAACTTGGGCACATGCCTCAGTTTCCCCATTGGGAAAAGTGAATAGCAACAATATATATGTTGGGGGTTGTGGTGAGCACTAAGGAGCTAATGTAGTAAAGTGCTCAGAACAGCATCTGACCCATAGAAATGTTAGCCTTTGTTGTGATCTTCCCCTTTGGGCGCTTGGTCAAGTGGCCACACTTAGCTGCAAGGGCAACAGGGAATGGTGTCTTTATTTTGGGGACTATGAGCCCAACTAAACCTCTGAGTTTCTATTTATCTACAGTGGGACCCAGTCAGTCTGATGGGGAATCCAGAGGTTGCCTGCTGTAGCGCCACGGTGATGTCTGGCTCTAGAGAGTTTTTGATTGACTCTCAAAGGATTTTAAATCCATTTGAATTAATTCCCAACTTAAAAAAAAGATTTATTTTATGCATACAAGATGGGGTGCAGGCCAGAGGTGCAGGGGTTGAAAGGATTTACCAGTGACAGAGTGGGGAGCAGAACAGGGACATCTACTGAAATACACTGCTGAGGGGAGCAGCGGGCGAGACAGGAGAGGTCTGCTGCTCCATGTGGGTTAGATCCCTGGCTGGGGATCAAACTCATGCTTCAGTGGCTGGCGATACCTTGATAGTACTGAGACTTTAACCCCTGTGCCACCAGGCTCCAATTCCCATTTGAACCCTGATGGACTCAGGTTCAAATCTTGGCTCTGCCACGTTCCAGAACAAGTGTTTCTTTTTTGACAATTTAGATTGTCACATAAATATCAGATTTCTGATTTCTCTTTAAAAACTGAAGAATCAGGCCTCCAAGTGACAGTTGGTTGGAGGTAATAGCAGCTCCAAGAAACTCCATGGTGCGGTGAATATTCCCTGGTTCGCCCCAGGCCCCCACACTCCCTATTGCCTCCCACTCCTCAACCCTTCTGCTCCCACTAGGCTGACTGCCTGGCCTGGTGGGCGCTGCAGTTTGTACCTCCTGCTGCAGCACAGTGATCAGTTTCCACAGGCAAGGAAAACTGAGGCACCGAAGAAAGATGGAACTTGCCCATGGTCACCCAGTGGGTGTGGACAGAGTTGGGAGCCCCGCGCCAGCCTGTAAACTCAGCTTCAGTGTCCCTTCTGCCTCGCCTGTCATCTGAGGGTTGGCCAGGTGCCCGTGGGGTGTGGGAGGGGAGAAGGATGGCTCAGGTTTGAACCCTGATGGACTCAGGTTCAAATCTTGGCTCTGCCACGTTCCGGAACAAGTGTTTCTTTTTGTTTGGAACATGACTAGGGACAATAACAGAGCTTGTCTCACAGAGCCCTAGAGGGTTAAAGTGAAGTGCTGTTAGTACCTGCCAAGCGAGTGCCTCACATTTTGCATTCTCGGAGCCTCCCTGGCCCTACCCCGCACCAGACATATTGGGACAGGTGCTCAGAGGCCAGTGTTTAATTTACGGTTACTAAGAATGACTCCCATTGATACCGGAATTTCAGATTTTTAGGTCTAGTCTCCCAGCCAGGAATGGACCCCAGTCTGCAGGAGCAGCGCTGAGTCCCGGCCACTAGACCTCTAAGGGTTGGTGTCTCACGAAGCTACAGCAGGAACTTTGCTGACGCTCGGGCAAACAAGAAAAAAGAGGCAAATTGGTTTAGAGAAAGAAAAAAGTTTATTAAGGAGAAAAGGAACAGAAATAAAGTGGGACTTCCAGGCTGGTGGAACCAGGCCAGGGAGGGGTAAGGAACCGGAAGTGGAGTTGTGCCTCAGGGAATATAGAACTTCTCTCCTAATTATTCTAAAGCCCCATCAATCACTTTGTGATTGGTTAGTTCTTGGTGGTCTCATTCACTCTACCTTAATATCTCTGTGCCCAGAATTAAGTCTTTGTAAGTCTAAGATAAGTCCCAGCTGTTATCTTAGTGTCCTTTTTCTTTGTTGTTCTTGTTCCAAAATATCCTGTTGCCTAGTCCTGGGGTGTTTGGTTAGTCCCCTGTGAAGTTTGTTACCCTTATCTCTGGAGCCTTCCTTATTCCTCGGAGGCTTTTCCTATTCTGTTCTGACCCTAGGAGCTCTCCGCTTGTCCTGTGGTCAAAATTAGGACTCAGAATTCAGTTGAGTCCTTGATCAGATGATCAAGTGAGGGGCACAGAAAGTACAGGTCATCCAAGTTTTGACTGGCACCACAGAAACAAAACACTAATTTATATAGTAACTGAAGTGACATTTTAGATATACAAGGAACAACGTCACTGCCTCACGGCCCTGATTAAAAATTTCTCCTGATAGGCATGCTTCTTCAGCTTGTGGTAGGAGAACCCGCTGAGGACCCTGGGGATGTCTGGCCTGCAACCCCTGGCCCGCCTGGTCTCTTTTCTCTGATTAACCAAACCCATCTTAAAATGTTGTAACTAGCCCAGAGTTACAGAAGAGGTCTGACCGAAGCAGAGTAGAGAGTGATGATCACTTCTGTTGTTCGGGACTTGATTCTTTTATTCATGCAACTGAAGCCCATGTTGATTTGTTGGTTGTCCTGACCCAGTGGCTAGCAATAGTATAGAAAATAGAGACTTCTGTGTGACTTCATAACATCTAACTCAAACTACGAATGTATGTTTTATTTTATTTGTTAACATTTTTGAGAACAACAGTGCCAATTTTCATGTAACTTAAAAAAATTTCCATGGTAACGAGGCATTTGAAGTGCTATTGTGATGTTTTGCAATACCTGTGAGAATTCATGTTGACTGGAATTCCACAATCCAGTCTATTCAAGTATGACTTTGGTAGGAAAACATCTATTTAGGCATCTAGTAAAATTCCTTGTTTAATGTGACTGAATCCTTCAGTAAAAGAAAAAAAACTGCAGGTTACACAAAATTATTTTTAGAGAATTGTCTATTTTTATCCGCTCTCCCCAGTATTATAGGAAAAGGTCCAGTAAAGTAGATAACTGCTACGATAAAGTGATAGAAACATATGGTTTAGAATCAGACAAATTTGGGTTTGAATCTTTTTCCTACTACCCAGTAGTGTGTGACAATAGGGAAGTGACTAACCCACACTGAAAATGAGTTATCTGAAGTGAAACGGGATCAAGTCACCTCACAGTGTTCGCCATGGGGAAGTGCTCATAAACACCAGCAATTCACTTGTTTGTGGTTTCCTGCCCGTCTGGATGTGGACAGTACAACCTTCGCTCATGGTGGCCTGGTTGACCTCGGGGGCCAATAATCCTGAGACCAAAACTGTTGCTTCATCTCCAGTGAAGTCTTTGTTGAGAACAGTAAGGCCACTTGCCTCGCTGCCCGCTTGTGACTATGCTGGTGTCTCTCTTTTTTCCTTTCTCCTTTTCCTAATAAACCTGTCCTTTTTAAAATGTAAAAAACAAATAACAAACAAACAAACAAAGAAGAAAAGCCTCCAAAAACAAAAACAGAAAGTAAGGAACAGATAGATACTGTTACAGGGCAGCCCTGATATAAATGGGGTGCCTGTCTGTGGGTTCTCACCCGTGCGCTTAAAGAAGCCTATAAGACTCAACTGCAGACACACACAATAAAATTAACAAAAGGGTTTATGTACAAAAAGGGAAGGGAAAACTTTAAAGAATAAATTGGTGAATGCGTCCTACCAGTTCCGCTGAGTGGAAATCTTAATGGCACACTCGAAAAAGACTGGCAATCCACGACCACGAGCGGTCGCCCCCCCCTCCAATCTCACAGGTCTGGTTTTTAGATCCCCAAAACCATTTCTTAACTCCACTCTCAGTCCTCAGCATCCTTCCTTCAGTGATGATGGCATTCTGGGATTCATAGTCCTAGGTGTCTTGGATCTCTCTGGCTTGAGGTGTGGGTGGGGTCCTAGGACACTCCCCTTTCCTGAGGCCCACCCTCTTACAATACAGGATTCCTCTGAACCGCGAGATTTATTGGTTCAGGGGCATTTTCTTAGGATGGACGTCTAATGGGGGTGGTGGTGGTGGTGGTGGTGGTGGTACAGTCACACCTGTATAGAGGTAATAGGATATTCTAAGTGAACAAGGGCAGGAGTGTATGTACCTGTGGAGGCTTGAATGGGACTGGCTCCTACCTAGAGATGTTTTCTGAACAACAATTCTGAGGATCAGGGCCCTCTAAGGTTTCTAGAACTTTATTCCAAATGTTGCAGATGGTCTAGACTGGTCGGTTGTAGCATCTGTGGGCAGATGCTGCCATCTAGGGGTAGATGTCTTGGACTACTCCATGATGGCCTCTTCCAGGCTGAGCAGTTTATCTTCAGCAGTCCTCATGCTGCTCTTGGATGAGCATTAAGTGAGTTTTTCAGAAACTAATTTTAATAATTTGGAAAAAATAGATGTTTTATGGAGTTAAACATATGTCCTATTTGTTTTATATTTAAAAATTCTTTTTATTAAAGATTTATTTATTTGTGCACACAAGAACTGGGGTGCAGACTAGAGGTTTTGGCAGGGGGTTGAGAGAACTCACCAGACATGGAGTGGGGAGAAGAACAGGAAGATATACTGAAATACACTTCTGAGGGAAGCAGCGGGTGAGACAGGAGAGGTCTGCTGTGCCATGTGGGTCAGCTCCCTGGCTAGGGATCGAACTCATGCCACAGTGGCTGGTGATAGCTTGATAACTCTGAGACTTTAACCCCTGCACCACCAGGGAGGCCCTTAAAATTCATTTTAAAGGCTAGCTGAGCACTTTCAGATTCACAACAAAATTGAGAGGAAGGTATAGGCATGTTCCCACACAGCCCCTACCCTCACACATGCACAGCCTCCCCGAATCACCTGGAGTCCATAGTTTACACTTGGGTTCATTCTTAGTGTTGAACATTTTATGGGTTTGGAGAATTGTTTAATGACACATGTCCATCATTCCAGTGTCATACAGAGTATTTTTTAAACTGCCCTAAAGATCCTCTATGCTCTGCCTAATCATCCCCCCCACCCTGCCTCTGCTGTTGTATTTGTTTTTAACTTAGTAGAAACTGCAAGATGCCACGTCACGTAAGACTATCTACCCATCCCCATTACTCAACCCTTTCATTCTGCTTTGCACTGTGTTTACATAAAGAAAACATAGACTTTTACAATATAGACTTGTATAGAGATTAAATGAAATCTATTGTTTATATATTTATATTTTTAATGTGGAAATTCTAACATGGGTATATGTTAATTGGAAAGGACATAATATAAAATGAAAACAAAAGTCTCCCTACTCATACCTGCCTCTCTCCCCAAAGGAAACCAATATAAACTGCTCCTTCTAAGCTATATATTAATATGTACCACACACATATGTAGAAAGTATGACTCATTGCAGAAAGAGGTGAAATAACTAAGCCTTTATTTAATTTAATTATTATTTTTTAGAAGATTTATTTTATTTATGCATATAAGCTGGGGTGCAGGCCAGAGGTGTGGGGGGATGAGAGGGGTGGGGGGATGAGAGGATTCACCAGAGACAGAGTAAGGAGCAGAACAGGGAGATCCACTGAAATACACTGCTGAGGGGAGCAGTGGGTGAGGCAGGGCCTCTGCTGGGCCATGTGGGTCAGCTCCCTGGCTGGGGATCGAACTCAGGGATCAAACTCAGGCTTCAGTGGCTGGCGATAGCTTGATAGTGATGGAGGAGCTATAACGTTCAAAATAAGATGAGAACTAGACCCACACAAGGAAGTGGGGGTAGAAGAAATCAACATAACCATGAGCACAATCCCTAAGTGCCAGCTCCTAAATTCAAAGCGTAGGTAAGAGCTAGCCGGCAGTCTAGTGGCAAAGATAAGGAGATTGAGCCCATTGTAGAATCTCCGGTCTCTTTTCTAATTCTAGTTAGCCAGTAAACAGACAGCCATCTTCAAAGATGAGCCCCTCCCAACTGAAAGAAGGCTATATCAGGGCCATCCAGGGCAAGAATTCGGGGCAGCCATGTCTCTGCCCACCTGTGCCTATGCAGGTGCTTTCCTTTACCAACTCTGACCCTCTGCAGGGCAGCGGCCTGCCTGTCTGCCCGTGACCTGCGCCATGCAGGCCTCTCTTAGCAAACCTGCCCTTCAGCGGGGCAGCCCTTTCTGCCCGCTTGTGTCTATACAAGTGTCCTTTACTTCCTTGTCCTAATAAACCTGTTCTTTAAGTATAACTGAGTCTCTGTCTCGTGGAGAAACTTGTCACATGCCGCCGAAGGGAGCTCTGGTGAAACTTTTCCCAGAGTGAGCCCAAGGACCCTGCTTGGCTCTCAAATCCATCGACTCTAAAACGGTATCAGTAGTGCTGATAGCTGATAGCGCTGAGACTTTGATAGGGCTGAGACTTTAACCCCTGAGCCACCAGGGAGGCCATCTCTCTACCTTTTTTGTTCTATTCAGGCCCTCAGTGGATTGGATGATGCCCATCTACATAGGTAGGGGTCATCTTTACTTAGACTGCTGGTTCAAAGGCTAACTTCTTCTAGAAATACCTTCACAGACACACCCAGAACAATGTTTTACCAGCTGGCTGAGATCCCTTAGCCCTGTGAAATCACCCTTCACATAGCCCTAAAGTTTCCATACCTCTGAATCCTTTTCTTTCTGTTGCTTAAAATTTATTTATTTGTTTTTAAAGATTTATTTATTTATGCATATAAGCTGGGGTACAGGCCAGAGGCATGGAGCAGTGAGAGGGTTCACCAGAGACAGAGTGGGGAGTAGAGCAGGCAAATGGACGGAAATACACTGCTGAGGGGAGCAGCAGGCGAGGCAGGAGAGGTCTGCCGCGCCATGTGGGAATCTCCCTGGCAGGGTGCGGAACTGCTGCCGCTGACTGCTCCACAGCATAGTGCTTAATCTCTGTGCCCAGGGAGGCCCATGCTTAAAATTTAAATAAAAACAATAGGAGGGTTGCAATCTCTCTCTGAGTTTCATTGTGGCATTGTTTTCCCCCTGAGGCAGTGGTAGTCTGACCAAATGCTTGCTTATCTCCTAGGAAGTGACATTGGGAAAGCAAGACCGTAGAGTTTACATATGAAAAATTTTCTCCCATTTTGGCTTGTCTTTTTATTCTCTTAACAGTTTTTTAAAAATTATTTTTTAAATTGAATTAATATTGCTTTGAAACATTATGTAAGTTTCAGGTGTACAGCACTGAAAATCAAAATGTGTCTGTACTTATGTTAAGTTCACTACTGAAAGCAGAGCAGAAGCTTAAAATTTTGATGAAGTCCATTTTATCCATTTGTTATTCTTTTTTTTTTTTAAGATTTATTTATTTATACATACAAGTGGGGGTACAGACCAGAGGTGTGGGGCGGCGAGAGGGTTCACCAGAGACAGAGCGGGGAGCAGAACAGGCAGATCAGAAATACACTGCTGAGGGGAGCAGCGGGCGAGGCAGGAGAGGTCTGCCGCGCCAGGTGGGATTCTCCCCAGCCTGGCGTCGAACTTGCATTGCAGCTGCTGACAGCTCCACAGCACAGAGCTTAACCGCTGCGCCACCAGGGAGGCCCCATTTTATCCTATGGATTGGTGCTTTTAGTACGGGATCTAAAAAGTCTATACTTAACCCAAGGTTGCAAAGATTTTATGTTTCCTTCTAAGAGGTTTTCAGTTTTAAATATATAATGTTTAGATTTATGATGTATTTTGAGTTAGTTTTTAAGTATATAGTATGAGGTTTAGATTCAAGTTGTTTTCTTTTGTCTGCATAGATATCTGATGCAGTCACACTGTTGCTTTGTAAGCCTGTCCTTTCTGCATTGTCTGTGTACCTTTGTAAAAAAAAAAAAAAATCAGGGCCTCCCTGGTAAGTTCAATCCCTGGCCAGGGAGCTTCCCACATTATGCTGCAGGCCTCTCCTGTCTCGCCCGCTGCTCCCCTCAGCAGTGTATTTCAGTAGATCCGCCTGTTTTGCTCCCCACTCTGTCTCTGGTGAGTCCTCTCACCGGCACTCCCTGCTCCCGCACCTCTGGTCTACACCCCCGTTCTTGTATGCATAAATAAATAAATCTTTAAAAACATCAGCTGTTCATATATGTGTAGATTTTTTCCCACCATGCATTATTTGTCTCTCTTTATTACAATGCTATTTTGATTACTGTTATTTAAAAAAAAAATCCTTGAAATTAAGTAAGTTAGTTCTGCAAATTCATCCTTATTTTTCTAAGTTGTTTGGTTATTCTAGAATCTCCTTTTGAATTTCTACAAAAAAATCATGCTAGAATTTTGATTGCGAATGCTTTGAATCTGTAGATCAGTGTGGGAGAGAACTGATATATTTACAAATTGAGTCTTTTGGCCCCTGACCAATGCACAGTTTTCCATTTATTTAATTCTTCTTTAATTTCTCTCAACAGTATTTCCTTTTATTCAGTAGGTATGGGTTTCCCCCTGTCCTTTTCTGACTTTCACTAAGTATTTAATTTTTAAATGTTATTTTATAAGTGTTATTAAAAATTTCAGTTTCCAATTGTAGCTAACATATAGAAATATAATTGATTTTTCTATATTGATAATGCATCCTACAATCTTCCTTTACTCACCTATTAGTTCTAGTAGTTTTTTGGTTGATTTCATTAGCTTTTCTACATAGATTATCATGTCATCTGTGAATAAAGATCATTTTGTTTCCTCTCCCCCCTCCTCTTTCTTTTCTTTCTTAAACAATCTGAATATCTTTTATTTCTTTTTCTTGCTTGATTGAACTGTCTAGAACTTTCAGTTCAACATTGAATGGAAGTAATGGGTGTGGCCATCCTTGCTTCTTGATTTTAGGGGGAAAGCATTCAAGCCCTTCACATTAAGTGTGATGTTAGCTGTGGGATTTCTATTTTTTTGTCTATGACTTAAAGATAAATTACTTACTGAGGTAATGTTAGTTAACAACGCTGTATGTATTTTATAAATTTTAGGGGTTTAGGTGCACACTTCTTTAAATGGATGTTACCTGTGGATGGTTGAAGTTTTCTTCTATTCCTTGTTTGGTGAGAGTTTTTTTTTTAATATATATTTAAAAAAATTATTTATTTATGCATACAAGCTGGGGTACAGGCCAGAGGCGTGGGGCGGTGAGAGGGTTCACCAGAGACAGAGTGGGGAGCAGAATAGGCAGATGGACGGAAATACACTGCTGAGAGGTCTGCCACTTTTAAATATATATTTTTTAAGATTTATTTAGTTTGGTGAGAGTTTTTTAAGTCAGGGATGGATGTTGGATTGTGACAATGCATTTACCTTATCTGTTAAGATTATAGTGTTTTTTTCCCCTTAACATAGTACATTATGTTGATCGAGATTTTTTTTAAGATTGATTTATTTATGCAAACAAAAGCTGGGTTGTAGGCCAGAAGTGTGTATTGGGGGGGTGGTGAGAAGATTTACTAGAGACAGAGTGGGTAGCAGAACAGGCTGATTGACTGAAATACACTGCTGAGAGGAGCACAGGGCCAGACAGGAGAGTTCTGCTGTGCCATGTAGGTTAGCTCCCTGACAGGGGTCGAACTCATGCTGCGGTGGCTGCCAATAGCTTCATAGTGCTGCGATTTAACCCATTGTGCCACCAGGGAGGCCCTTGATTAAGTTTTGAATGCCAAGCTAGCCTTGCAGTCCTTGGACAAATCCCACTGTGTTCTGATATATTGTCCTTTTAATATATCATGGGTTTGATTTGGTAACATTTTATTTAGAATTTTTCCATCCATGTTTAAGAAGAATATTGTTCCATTTCTTTTTTTGTAATGTCTTTTTCTGATTTTGGTGGTAGGATAATGCCCACTTCATAATAAGTTGAGAAATACATCTTTTTTTTTTAAATTTTGGGAGGTGTTTGTGTTGAATTAACATTATTTCTTTCTTAAATATTTGGTAGAATGCACCAGTGAAGCCATCTGGCCCTAAAGTTAATTTTTACGGGTGTTTTAAATACAATTTTAATTGCTGGTGGGAATACAAACTGGCCCAACCTCTAGGGAACGCTGTGTGGAGGTTCCTCACACTTGTAAAAGTGGAGCTACCATATGACCCAGAAATTCTACTCCTAGGAATCTACCCAAAGAACGCAAAAACATTAATTCAAAGGGATACCTGCACCCCTACGTTTATTGCAGCGCTATTTATAATAGATAAGATGTGACAACAATGCACATGCCCCAGAATAGATGACTGTATCAAGATGATGTGGTCTATATACACTACAGAATACTACTCAGCAATCAAAAAAGATAGACTCATGCCATTCATGGCAACATGGATGGAGCTGGAAGGGATTATGCTCTGTGAAATAAGCCAGAGGGAAAAAGAATAATATTGGATGGTTTCACTTACAGGCGGGATATAGGGGAACCAAATAAAGGATCAGGAAAGAAAACAGTAAGTGAAAACCCAAAATTAATAGGCAACTATAAATCAGAGACATTCTGCAGGGGAGGGGGAGTAAGAGGGATCAAAACAGGGGAGGGAAAAGGACAAGGGAATATAGTGATAGTGCATGGGTGAATTGGTAGTAGGAATTTTATGGGAACTAAACCTGAAAAGAGAAAGCGTAAGAATTTAAAAAAAAGAAACTGTCGTAGTTATCTACTTAATAATTTAATACTTTTCATAAGTCCTTGGGTTAACTCCGGGTTTGCTGAGGCTCAGTTGGAAGGTTCTTCTTCTTTCTTGGGTAAATCTCTCATGCAGATACATTCAGCAGGCTGTGGGCTTGGCTGGAGGGTCCACAATGACTTCATTCATTTATCTGGCCCTTTAGTGCGCTTCCTTCTGGCCTCCTCCTTTGTGGTGTCTCATTTGGTAGTGTAGTCCACTTCCAGTAGGGTGGCTGGCTTCTTCAAGAAGAAAGTGGAATCTGTTAGACAGACTGCCTGAAGGAAAGCACTAGAAATGACATCATTTCTACTGCATTTTATTGTTCAAGGAAAGTCACAATAGCAATTCTCATTCAAGAAAAGGGGTACTAGACTTAATGGGTGATAATTCATAGTCCACTTATGAATAAGAAAGGAACTGATAGCAGTCGTTTCTGGAGAAGATCTTCCACAGGTATAAATAAATAAGAACTGTGACTAAAATTTAGTGTGTACACCTTTGTCAGTGAGTAAAGAACCTGACATGTATTATGTGTTGAAGCCCTCATATTTATCCAGTGAAGTAAGAATTATTTTTATCCTTATTTTACAAGCACGTAAGTGGAGAGGAAAATAAGGTTAAGGTTAAATAGGTTAAGGAAAATAAGGTAGAGATTAAATAAGTAGCCCCAGGCCAGACATCTAATAAATCGTTGAGTCAGGGTTGAAACTTCTCAGAGAGAGATTGTTATTGCCCTATGAGAGAAAGTTGAGTAAAATGGTGAAGACCTCAGTCTATGAGTCATCACACGGTATAAGTGCTAGGATAGAGGGCAGTGAGTTTCAGAGAGGAGAGATCCCTTTTATCTGGGACTTCAGGGAAGTCTTCAGGAAGGGTGTCATTTGGGTTGGACATATGTGCTTCTTTTTTTAAAGATTTATTTTTATTTATGCATACAAGAACTGGGGTGTAGGCCAGAGGTACAGGGGGTGAGAGGATTCACCAGAGAAAGAGTGGGGAGCAGACCAGGCTGATTGACTGAAGTACACCGCTGAGGGGAGCAACGGGTGAGACAGGAGAGGTCTGCTGAGCTATGTGGGCCAGCTCTCTGGGCAGGGATCGAACCCATACCGCAGTGGCTGCCGAGGGCTTGATAGTGCTGAGATTTAACCCCTTGTACCACCAGGGAGACCCTGTACATAAGTGCTTAACGGAGATCTAAACATAAACAGATTGGTGGATTAATGATTTCTAGCAGATGGGAAGCATCATAAATGTGGGTTTGAGGAGCAGAAGCAGGAGTGCACACTGGGAGCAATATGCAGGTCAGCTAGGTGTACTCAGTGTTCAGGAGGGAGAGAGCAAGAGCTGATAGAGGCAGAATGTGTGGGGTCAGATTGTGAACATGCTTGAACACCAGGCTGAGATACCTGGTTTTTTATTTCATGGCAATTGAGGAGATACTTAGTGTTTTGGAATAAGAACTTTATTTTAAAAGGGTTAAGATCAGAGGTAGACTTGTTATACTGAAATACAGATGGTGGAAGCAGGATGAACAAAAGAATGCTTGCTCAGTGGACTAGGTGAGAGGGAAAATAGGTCTGGAGCTTTTTACTGACCATCAGGAGAAGGGATATGGAGATAGTGGAGGGTTTGGTTGTTGAGGAAAGAGTCAAAGATCGGTGTAGTTACCACCTTTGGTAACTACCAGAGTAACTAAAAGAATAGAAATGTGACGAACTTGAGAAATATACAAGTGCTTAAATTTGGGCTACTGAATTTACTTCAAATCATGCCATAGATCTGATGAGGGGCGAAGGTGATTGCAGGAGTTGGTTCAAAGTATCACTGTTTATAATGAAGAAGCAGGACATTTTTCCTTTGAATTAAATTTGCAAGAGATTGTAGACAAGTTGTTCTCAGTCAAACCAAATGGAGCCCAGATCCTTTTTGGCCTGCTTCATTAGTGGTATATTTCCCCTATCCACATCCCTCTCCCTGGTATCCTCACATTAATCTTCTAAGAGGTACTGCCTTGTATCAGGGCATTAAGTGCTCGATGGGGCACTATTCTTTGAACAACTACTGTACTTTTAGGGAAAATGAGAGAGAAAAGTTAAAAGATTTAAAAAGAGTCAGGATATGCGTGCTGACCTTCTGACCAGAACAGAAGGGAGGACATTTATGACCTTTGTTCGTAAAGTGTGGGAGGAGGAAAGTCAAGTCATAGTCAGATAAACCCATTACATGAAGAAGAGAGCCTTGTTCCTGATACTGCTTTGTGGCCTGGCACTATCAGGAACAAGCCTGGGATAGATACGAAACTGTGCAAGACTCGGGGAGCCAAAATGTCACGTTGGTGGGTTTTCACCTGCGTCCTTACAAATGCAGTTGCAGGACATGACTCAGGCTCTGGGTTCAACAACAACAGGGTTTATTTACAAAAGGGAAAGAGAGATAGAGAAGTTGGGAGAGGGGAAAGTGTTATAGGCTGGGCCGGAGGCAGTAACAATCATTCAAAGGACCCAAAGGTTAAAGGTCATGAAGGTCAAATATCAAAGGTCGAAGGTTATGAAGGTTGGAGCTCTGGAAGATCTCTTGAAGATCTTTGTGAAGTTCTCTCCAGAGGCAGCACCACATCAGTCAGCAACAGAAATCTGAAGGGTGGGCTGGGGTGGGGTGAGGAGGGCACTGGATACTGCACTGTTCAGGCCAAAGGCAACAGCACCAGGGGTTGGTGCTGGACATTTCAGAGGTAGAGACCAGTGTTATAACTCTTAGAGATGCTGGACATAGAACCAGCAACAAACAGCTTTTAGAAACACCTAGCACAGATCCAGTGGTGTTATTCAGCACATTATGTCAGAGACAGCGTTTGAGGTCAGATCTGTGAAGGTGTGGTGCCAGAGTACAGAGATCAGCATTACAGCTTTGTGAAGCTTTTGCCAGGAAAGAGTGTGAACATATCTGACTGCCTCCCTCAAAGCTGGTTAGAACTTGCCTTATATAGTCTTCAGGTTGCCTGCCTTTTAAACCTGATTGGTCCTTTTTAGTTGATTGGCACCTATGGGAGAACTAATCAGATTGGTCCATTTACAATCCCAGCAATTTGGTGCCAATCAGATTGCACCAGTGTGCCCATCCTCACCTATACTGAGGTTGGGTCTCACCTAGACTGAGGTTGGGCTTCTTATATACTCTTTAGGGTGCCTGCTTTCAAACTTGATAGATCCATTTAGTTGATTGGCACCTGTGGGAGCTCTAATCAGATTGGTGCATTTACAATTCCAGATATTTAATTGGTGCCAGTCAAACTGCACCAGTGTGCCCAACCTGCCCTGTACGGAGGCTGGGCTTCTGAACTAAACACCAGGTGACCCTTTGGCACTGGTACAAGGTTGAACCTTATTGGTCCATCTACCTTGAACCTGCATATGTGACCGGTCCATATAGGATTCTGGAGCCAGATTTAAAGGGAAAAGCCTGGTTCCTGCTCAGGTTGGACCCAGGTTGGACCCAGGTAGGACCTTAGGTTAGGGTAGGCTCTGGTCTGGAGGGGTCTGAAGAACCTCTGCCTGAGTTGACTAGAGGCAAATTGCACCCAGCACCCCTCAGTGGGGCTGGGTTTACCCACTTAGGAGGCTCTGCTTAATTTTTTTTAAAGATTTATTTTATTTATGCATACAAGATCTGGGGTGTAGACCAGGGTTGTGTGTGTGTGTGTGTGTGTGTGTGTGTGTGTGTGTGTGTGTGAGAGAGAGAGAGAGAGAGAGAGAGAGAGAGGGGGGGGGGGATTCATCAGAGACAGAGTGGGGAGCAGAACAGGTGGATCTACTGAAGTACACTGCTGAGGGGAGCAGAGGGCAAGACAGGAGAGATCTGCTGTGAAATGTGGGTTAGCTCCATGACTGGGGACCAAACTCATGCTGCAGTGGCTGTGATAGCTTCATAGTGCTGAGACTTAATTAACCCCTTGTGCCAGCAGGGAGGCCCAAGGAGGTCCTGCTTTAGATAGAGCTGTGAGTGGATACCTCAGTGGCCAGCAAGCTTAAGGTATTTACTTTTATAAGAGTCCTAATAGGTTCAGGATAGGAGATTCTATAATGTTGCTATGATTAAGGACCTTCATTCTGATTAGAATTACATTCTGGCAAATGAGCGGGAACCATCAGAACTTAAGTAACTGCTCAACAGAACAAATGCAGTCGTTTCTGAAGTGGGTTGTTAAACTTATTACTTGCTCTCTTGTTTTTCATTTGCTTCAGATCTGGGTCTGTGGATTCTGGGGCCTTGGGAATGGCAGCTGGGCTTTGAATATTTAAAGCGGAGTGCTTTCTACCACTCAGCCTCATTATGGACACTCTCTCTCATCATTCATCAAAAGATTGGTAATCCCTCAAGGAGGAGTGAGAGATTGCACTGACTGAGTCTCTTCACATGTGCTTTGTCAAGTTCTGATTATTTGTATGAGTTGTCTGTACACAGTCCTAAGCTGAAGGGAAAGGACCCATGTAGGAGCTGGTTCCACAAACCCATACAATTCATTAAGAATTTCCCAGACCAATCTATTAATAACTATGTTCATATGCTGAAATAGTGTTATTGCTATGTACCGCTAATATTCACTATAGTGACTTTCCAACCGATTAGACAATGGACTGAACAAATTATACTTCTTATTTTTAATTATTATAACTTCTTTTACAGATTTATCAGAAAAACAAAAACAAAACAAAACAAAATGTATTTTTCAGTTCAATAGCATTAAATCCTGGTTCAGATGCCCAAGTTTCTGCTCTGTCTTTTTGTAATTGAAATTGAAATTGTTGTTTTCTATTCTACATGGTGGGAACTAGAATGTTAGTTTGGGCCTTTGGATAGAATCTCTCATTGTTTCTAAACTGTCTTTTGGGGGCTTCTGTGTGGCGCGGGGTTAAGCCCTGCACTGCGGAGTGTCTGCAGCGGCGACGCAAGTTCGACGCCCAGCCCCGGAGATTCCCACATTCCCACATCGCGCGGCAGACCTCTCCTGCTTCCCGATGTTCCCCTCAGCAGTGTATTTCGGTCCATTTGCCTGTTCTGCTCCCCATTCTGCCTCTGGTGAACCCTCTTGCCGCCCCACGCTCTGGCCTGTACCCCAGCTTGTATGCATAAGTAAACAAATCTTTAAGCAAACAAACAAACCCTCTTTTGGTTATTTCAATGAAAGTGGCCAACATATCTGTATAGTTCCCAGTCTTGTATTTCTTCTCTACTATCATGCTTAGGATGGCTAGAGGGATATTCAGGCTTGGGCATCAGGAAGCTGTACCAGGTACAAAATAAACCCAAAACAGAGCATATGGGTTTGTTTTGGATCATCTTCCTCCACCTCTGTACTAGGCTCTGCCAAATGGGAGCTGAGCACCTTATTTTGAAGCTATGCATGCATTGCTATTTTCCAGATATTGCTTAAGGTACTAGGTAGTAGTGATTAGAAGGGAAATGTATTATCTGTATAGGAGACTAGAGGCAGCTTGTATAGTGAAAAGAATACAGACTCTACTATTCAATAGACAGTGGTTTGAATTTCATCTCCACAATCAACCTTGCAACTTTGAGCAGTTCTTTCGATCAGTCTGTACCGTGCCTCAGTTTCCTTGTCTGCATAATGTGCCTCCCCTGATTATAAGTGATGATGCACCTTTTTCTTGTGCTTGCTCATTATCTCTATTTTTCTTTGGAGAAGTATTTTTAAAAATCTGCTTATTTTTAATTTTTTTTTTGTTTTTGCATATTCTTTTGTATAGGTCCATATTTTCATCTAGTATCATTTTTCCTTCTGCCTGAAGGTCTTCCTTTTATGTCTAACATGGGTCTGCTGGTAATGACTTCCTTCAACTTTGGTATTTCTAAAATGTCCTTTTCATTTTTTTTATTTCATAAACAGCTTTATTGAGATATAAATCACAAATTATACAATTGCTCATTTAAAGTATATATTTCAGTAGCTTTCAGTTTATACGGATTTGTGTATCTGTCATTACATTTTAGAATATTTTCATCACCTCAGAAAGAAACCTCATGCTCTTTAATTCTCACATACTTTTGCCCCAATCTTCAGCTCTAAGCCACCACCAGTTTGCTTTCTGTCTGCATAGCTGTGCCTGATCTGGACTTTACATATAAGTAAAATAATGCATGTAAACTTTTGTCACTGGCTTCTTTCACTTAGCATAGTGTATTCAACATTCATGCACATTGGTTTCTTTCCCTTTAGAAAGATGCTTTTGCTGGGCACAGAATTCTATTATAACAGCTTTTTCCTTTCAAAACTCAGAAGATGTTGCTCGAAAGATGTCTTTCTACTTTGTGTTGTTTCCAGTGACAAAATGGTTGCCAGCTGATCTTGGTTCCTCTCTACCTAATGTACTGGTTTTTTTCCTACTGAATTTCAAGTTTTCTCTTTATTACTGGTGTGAGTGTTTGATTATGGTGTGCCTTACTATATATTTTTTTCCCTCATGTTTCTTGTGCTCAGGATTCATTTGAGCTTGGGTATGTGGCCTTATTGTTTCATCAAATATGGAAAAATTCTGAGTATTATTTCTTCAAGTATTGTTTCTTCCTCTCCCTTCTTTCTAGGACTCTAGTTAAGTTTCTTAGCTTTATTGAAGTTGTCCTACATCTCACAGATGCTCTTTTAATTTTATTGATTTTTATTCCTCAGTGGTTTGTTTTGAGTGGGTTCTGTTGTTATATCTTTAAGTTTAATTCTTTTTCTGCAATGTCTAATCTAACATTACTCCCATCCAATATGTTTTTCATCTCACATATTGTATTTTTCATCTGTAGAAATTTGATTTGGGTCTTTGTATATCTTTCATGCCAGAACTTCAAATTCTAAACATATGGAGTGCAGATATATGAATTATTTTTTAATTTTTTAAAAAAAGATTTATTTATTTATGCATACAAGCTGGGGTATAGGCCAGAGGCATGGGGCAGCGAGAGGGTTCACCAGAGACAGAGGGGGGAGTAGAACAGGCAGATCAATAGAAATACACTGCTGAGGGGAGCAGTGGGTGCGGCAGGAGAGGTCTACCCCGCCATGTGGGAGTCTCCCCGGCCAGGCGTTGAACTCCCGTTGCCTCTGTGGACAGCTCCACAGCGCAGCGCCAACTGCTGCGCCACCAGGGAGGTCCAGATATATGAATTATTTTAATGACCTTGTCTGCTAATTCTAACATCTGTTTCATTTCTGAATCTTTTTGGATTGATTAACTTTCCTCATTATGGTTTTATCTTTTTAGTTCTTTGCATGTCTGCTAATTTCTGATTGGATGACAGACATTGTGAATTTAACATTAGTGACTACAGGATATTTTTCATATCTCTACAAATAATTTTGTTTTTTTTTCCCCCGGGGCATATTTAAGTTACTTGGAAGTAGTCTGATCAGTTTTTGCTATTGTTTTAAGATACATTCAGTGGTATTTCACCAGAACTGTCCAAGGATAATTATTCTCTATTACTGAGATAAGACTCTACTGCCCAATGACCTGTGCGTCATGGGGTTTTCTGGTTTCCAACTGGTGGGAATAGGTGCTATTCCCTTTCCTGTGTGAACGCTGGATACTTGATTCCTTTTGGATGGTTCTTTCCTTGAGCCTGCAGTTTCCTTACACAGATGCACCAGTTAGCACTCATGAAGTACGTGAAGGCTACCCTCTGTAGATTTTGGCAGCTAGCTCTCCGTGCACCTCCTCCTCACTGGTAATCTCTACTGGGAAATCTAACCACTGTGGTCTCACTGCACTCCCTTAACTCAGGAAGTTTGCCAAGTGCTGCCTGTTTGCTTCTGCCTGGGCAGAGGTCTGGACACCTTCCTCAGAGAAGAGTACATGGAGATGGTTATAGGGCTCACATTCTTTCCCATTTCTCAAGATCACTGCCTTTGTTGCTTGGAGCCAGTGTCTTGAAAACTTTTATTTCATGTATTTGATCTGTTTTTTTGTTGTTTTAGATATAAGGGTAAGTCCGGTGTCACTCTGTGCTATATGCCCAACTTTAAAGGTTAAACAATGTAAACAATTAAGAAAACTATTCAGTTAACCACCACCTTTTATTTTAACAATGACTACTGTTAACATTTTTCCTTTTTTTAACATTCTCATCCATAAATCTTGTAAGCTGTGTGGTAAACATGTTTTTTTGTGGTCAGATAGACCTCTTTCCTTTTCTGCCTTGATTCTGTTAGTATCTTTATCTTCCAGAGTGCTTATTCTTCCCTGCATATCTTTTAATTCACTTTTCTGGCTTTCCCTGGATTTCTTTAGCTCCTCTACTGATGTTTTTAAATCTTCCATTTCCTTCAATTTCTTCTTTATGGATTCGTTCTCATCCTTCAGTTCTTTTGAATCTTCCAGTTCCTTCAATTTCTTCTTTATGCATTCATTCTCGTTCCTCAGTTCTTTGTTCTTTTCATTTACTTCTATCAATTTTTTTGTGATGGCTATTTTGAAGACTTTATCTGTTAGGTGGATGTAATCTTCTATGTCCATATTAATGGGTTCTGGAGAGGGATTTTCTTTTTGTGGTGTATTGTTCTGAGGGTCATTTGTGACTTTTTTCTTTCCCGTTGTTGGTTTTCTGCTTTGCTCTGTTCGTAGTTTTCCACTGGTGCTGGCGGGCATGACTCCTGGTTTTACTTGCTCAGGAGTGTTTGTGGTTCCCTAATGTCTGAGTTGCCTTGGCTGTGGCTGGGTATCTTCTGGATTTTCTTAGTTGAATTTTTGTGTTTCTCGTGGTGTGTCTCCAGTGTGTTTCTGGTTCTGAGTTTAATTAGGGAAGATGAATGGGTGGTTTGTAGTAAAAAAGAAGAAAAGAGAAAAGAGAGAAAGGAAAAAAAAAAAAACAAAAACAGGGAGAGGAAAGAAAAGGGGAATGAAGATGAAGAAAAGTAGGAATGAAGGACCAAGAGAAAAAGGTAGGTTAAAAGTTAAAAAAAAATAAAAAAGGAGAACACAAGGGACCATGGAGATGGATCACGGGTGAATTGGTGGTGGACTACCCAAGGGGAGTACAAAATGTAAAAGACATAAATAACAATAAAAATATATATTATAAAAAAAAGGATAGTAATAATAATAAAATAGTAAAAAATAAAAATAATAATACTAAAGAGAATAAAGTATTGGGGAGATGTGAATTTGGAGTTCTGTAGTTCTTTTGCTCTTAGGTTCTGGGGTTTCTGGTTAGGTCCCCTGCTGGGGTTCAGCCCCTCATTTCCAGTGACAGATGTTGTTGTCTTGCTGTTGCTGCTGTCTTTAGTCCTTGCTGGGAGTCTTCCTATTCTTTCTCCCCTCCCCCCTCCCCTTTTTTTCCCTCCTTTCCTCCAGTGTTTGCCTGGGGCTATTCCTGCCCCTGGGGTTATATCTGGTGGGGAGGGGTTGGGAGCTTCTGGTCTTAGTTTCTTTTCTGCTGCTTGGGGCCTGCTACTCCACAAAGAGGTGCAGGGGTGGAGGCTGTGGGTGGCTGTTGATCAGCGTTTCACCTCCCCTAGTTTCTAGGGTGCCAGTGTGCAGCCACCTAGAAGTTGGGGTGGTGGCAAGTGCTGGGCCATGTTCACCACCTGCTGTGGTCTTTTTTGGTTTGTTTGTTTTTTGCTGCCCTCCGGGTGCCAAGATGCTGACACTTTGCAGGGGAGGGTATGGTCAGAGATAGTTTCAGCAGGAGATAGTTTCAGCAACAGGTATGGGAGGGGTTTTGGGGATTGTCAGTCAATAGTCCTTAAATGCCATCCTTCCCATCAGCTTGGGATCAATTTGCATTCTAAAGCTCAGAGTTTTGAGGTGGTCTCCGCAGGAGGTTTTCCAGCCCAAACGGTTTTTCTGGTTAATCTATCACCTAGCAACCAGTGGGGGATGTTTCTTGCTTGGACTTTCTCCCCTTTAAGATGTTACCTAGCCCCAGGTGGGGGATGGGACACAGTGACCCTCCTGCTTTCCTGCTCCTCAGGGCTGCCACACAGGGAAGAGAGGGGGGTGGTGGGGTGGGGGAGTGGGGGCTCACGCTCCCAGTCGGCTGGCCGGAGCCCTCCGACTTCACCGCAGTTTCTAACCTTGTATTCAGTGGCTCTCAGGGGAAGCCGGTTCACCCACCTTTCCTTTCTGCTGCTCCTTTGTGTGGAGTCCGATGTCTTTTCTCTTCTCTTTACTCTGACTCTTCGGTTTATTTTTAAGTCTAAAGCACCCCTGGGGTTGATTGTATTGCATAGGGTATCTAGTTCTCTTCGAGTCGGCTCTCAAAGTTATGGATATTTTTCTCCATAAATAGATTTTTTGTGGGAGAGCCTGATCCTAGCGTCTGTTCGCTGCCATGTTTTGGGGGCGTGTTGTGGTCAGATAGACCTGGAACTAATGCTGCTTGTATTTTCTGTGTTACATTTTATAAGTTATAAAATCCCTCTAGTCTTAGTTTGCTCACCTGTATCAGAGAGGTAAGATATTTATCTCATTGCTGCAAGGACTAAATAGAACTGTTTACTATGTTTGTAGAACTAGACCTAGTACGGTGCCAGGTGTATGAGTGCCTGTGAAAGAATAGTTAATACTTATGGTTAAGGATTATGGAGAAAATTAGGGAGAGAGAAGTTGATTTGAGCATGTAGATGGCAATTTATGTCCTTATGGGAAATCCCACAAGGTGCTGGTACATTTTTTACTATGGCAGTTTTGGGCATTAGACCCTTGATGCTCAGATATGGTGGCAATTCACAACATTTCATAGTTGGCATGTCTGGGAAATGCTGTGGTGGTGGAGGGATAGGAATCAGCGTGGCATAATAACAACCATTACAGGAAAGGAAAATCAGAACAATAGAACTGGAGGGAGGACATAGGGCTTAACCCATGCAGCTCTAAGCAGATAAATAAATAACAAATTCATTAGGATAGTCCAAGTTCCAGCAGACCAGTTCTTTGGTGGTAGAACTGCTTGCTGTCTGGACAGGAGGGGAAAGTGGAATGGTTGATTTTTAGCATGAAAGGGCTTAGCTGAAGGCAAATTTAGAGTCTTTTTAAATTCTAAGAGCTCTATGAATAATACTGTCTGCTGTTTATTCTCCCTTGATGGATTTCTTTATATCATCAAATTATATCGTTTGCTGTTGCTACTAGTTAAAGCTTTTAACTCCATATCTTGGTTGAGCCAGACGTGGTGTGGAAGGTGACTCAAGGTCAGTAATCTGGTCTCTGGCTCCTAAATTTTCACTCTGTTGTCTTTCTTCAGTAGATAAAAGGAGCCCATGAGCACTATAGTCTGTTGAGTGACTTTCATTTATAACTTTGAAAGGGATTGTCTGAAGGCTTAAAAAATTTCCCAAGGTGGGAGTTTTAATATTCAGAGATGCAGCCTGCTTTTGGAAGCTGAGTTCTTTTGTTGCTGACAAAAATCAGAAAAGCTCTAGAGTTTGGGGGAAAGATTCTTGTTTTTTAAATTGCTTCTGAAATCACTGTGTTATTGTTAAGAAAATGTTCACTTGTGGATAATGGGGACATAATTCCATCTCCACGCCTGTCCTGCCCTCGGGGCTTAGTGCTTCATGCTGCTTGATGCATCAGTTATGGGCTCTGTGTTTTGCCTTCTTGAACTGGGGTCAGGCATTCCAAAAATCTCTCTTTTTGATTCACTACAGTCATCCTGTGGTATATTTTAAATAGTGGCCTCTGTATTACTCCATCTCCTCTTTCTCAAAGGGCAGAAATCAGACACCTGGCGACCTCAGCCTTGTCTTCCTATTGGGAAGGATTTGCAATGGGGCCAAGACTATATACCCTGGCAAGAGGCCCCACTGTAGTAAAATTGTGAAACTTTTCTTCCATGCCTCCCATGGCATAATGCAGGGTTACTTAAGTGTGGCACTATTGACATTTTGTGCTGGATAATTTTCAGTTGTAGGAGACCGTTGTGTTCTTTGTAGCATGTTCAGCAGCATCCCTGGCCTCCACTCACTAGGTGTCAATAGCATCCCCTCTGCCCCTAGTTGTGATAACCAAACATGTCTTCAGACATTGTTAAATATCTCCTGCATTTGTAGGATGGGACAAATCACCTTCGGTTGAGAATTATTAGCATATTAGTTAAAACCTGCACTTTAAAATCAGGCAGATCTTGGCAAAATGTGACTATCATTTATCAGTTTTGTGGCTTTGGGAAAGTAAATTGCTCTTGTAGGCACAGTAATTCCATCTGTAAGACAGAGATATGATTACCTTGCTTTCTATGCTTGTTCTAAGACTTAAGAGAAACAGTTGTAATAGTAGCCTGCTAAAGTCCTTCTTTTCTTGCCCCTCATTCCTCCCTAGACTCTTAGTCTTATTTCCTTATCAACTTCTGCTGGTCCTGGTCTCAGATTTTTGTAGTATTCTGATTTTCTTACTGAGATCTGATGTTGTCTTGATTTACTTTATTTATGACCTGTGATCCATTGGCAGCTCTTTTATTCTACATTAATTGATTTTGGTGCTGGGAAGGCCTAGGTAGCTTTTGTGTGGTCATGCTTTAGTTATCTGAATTACTATTTCAATCTCATTTAGCAATCTGAATTCAAAGGAACAGGCACACACATGATAAACCTCAAGAGGGATTTCAGGTTACCCTGGGATAATCTGGTTAGGACCTGCTGTAAGGGATTATTGACAGAAGATAGAACTCATGTGTCTTGGAAATGAACCATCAGTAAGAACCTCCTGCTTGAAGTTGTTTAGATAACAGTCCATTTCTGGAAGAACAAGAATCAAATTCACTTCTAGTATTACTGAGTGAAGATATGTCTGGAGTGAATGCTAAAAAGTAGTAATATGTTTTACCACAAAATCAACAACACTAGAACTTGGTGTAAAGACTTACACAAGAAATAGTAAAACTGGAAGATAAACCTGCCACTGTCTGATTTCATTTCCTTTAAAACAGTTCTCTGAGCATGCTTGATTTGTGGCTCTTTCTTCTTAAACATCTTGAAAAATGGGACTGTCACCCCATTCTCAGACAGTTAATTCTATATTGAACACTTGTGAGAACAGTAAGCAAGTGCCACCTGAGGGTGAGATCTGCTTCCTTCAAACCACTGTTTATCCTTGTGTTGGGTTCTGAAACTACCTAAGTAAGACTGAGATTGAGAGAGATGATCAAGTATGGTATATGTCTTGTCAATCAGTTCAATCTTTATTTCTTCAACCCTTTGTTGTAGTAGTCATCGTTTTTAGAATATACGCCACCTTCCCAGATGGGCATGCCATATACCAGATGACTGAATGGTGCAGACCACCTTCATTTATCAAACTTCCTATCCAATTTATTGTCTGAGCACAGTTGACTCAATATGAGCCTGTAGCCAACTAAAAGTCTTAAGTCTTAAGTGCAGTTAATCTGAGCTGTTCTGTTGAAAGTGAAAGTGGAAGCACTTAGTTTTGGGGTGCAACAAATTATTTTGGATTTTAAACCAAGAAAACTTGGATTTGAATTTTTGCTCCATAAATTACTGGGAGGTCCTTCTAGTTTGTGAAGATCAGTTTGTCAATTGGACAGCAGTGTTAATGGTACATATTTGTAAGCTTAGAATTTTGTAGATACTCTGCATGGTAAATATTTTATTTACAATGTAAAGAATTTGAAAATTTCTGTGGCTAGTTTTAATCATATTAGTATAAACAACAACACTTTCCATTAAAAAAATGTTCATTCCGGGCCTCCCTGGTGGCGTAGCAGTTGGGTGCTGTACTGTGGAGCTGTCAGCAGTGGTGATGTGAGTTCGACACCCAGCCGGTAGATTCCCACATGGTGTGGCAGACCTCTCCTGCCTCACCCGCTGTTCCCCTCAGCAGTGTATTACTGTCAGTCTGCCTGTTCTGCTCCCCGCTCTGTCTCTGGTGAACCCTCTCGCCACCCCATGCCTCTGGCCTGCACCCCAGCTTGTATGCAGGAATAAATAAATCTTTAAAAAAATGTTCATTTTCAGTAAAGCCCACTGCATTATAGTATACAGTTATTTGTGTTGACAAATCTAAACAGTTGTGTAACCACTACTGCGGTCATGATATAAAAACTGTTTCATCACCATCCCTGTTCCCAATTTTAGTCATTTTAGCCATTTTTAGTCAACCCTTCCCTCTGACCCCCACTCCTGGCAACCACTAATCTGTTTCCTGTCCCAATGATCCTGCCTTTATAAGAATATTAAGTAAATGGAATAATATAATGTGTAAATTCCGAGTCTGGCTTCTTTCACTTAGCATTACATTACATTACATTAGTGTTTGAGATTGATCCATGTTATTGCATGTTTCAGTTCTTTGTTTTTCATTGCTGAGGAGTACATCGTGGTGTGGAACACTAGAATGTTTATCCAGTTTCTAGTTGAGGGACATTTGGGTTGCTTCCAGCTTTTGGCAAAGATGATGAAAACTGCTTTAAATATTTGCATACAGATTTTTGTGTGAACTTAGGTTTTCATTTTCACTTGGATAAATTACCTATATGTGGGATTTCTATGTGGCCTAAAAGTATATTTTTAACTTTATGAAAAACTGCCAAACTGTTCTCCAAACTGGAAGTACCATTTTATATTTCCACCAGAAATGTAGGAGAGTTCTAGCTCCTCTGCATCATCAATGCTGGGTATTATTATTATTGTTCCTTTTTTAGTCATTTGAATGGGTATCGTCAAACAGTACTGTAACTGGATCCCCCTGGGTGCCCAGAGGCTGTGGGGCAAGGAGGCTTTGTTGGGCTTGAGGCACACAGGCTGATACTCCTCCCTCTGGCCCAGCTCCAGGCATGACTCTCTGGAACCCACGGGCCCATGAGCCTTACCCTGGCCTGAGTGTGGGCCAGTCTATCAAGGGCTGGGCTTTTCTCTTTTATATCTGGCTTGGGGATCCTAGATGGACCAATCAGCTTTAAGCTAAATGGACCAATCAGGTTTGAACAAAATGGACCAGTCAGGATCAAGTTCTCCCATTGTCACTTACTCATACTGAAAATGGAAAGTGAGGTGATTGGTACTAAATAGTCCAATCAGGCTTATAGGGAGAGGGACCCTGAAGAGGGTGTAAGGTGGAGAAAGCCATCTGAGTCAGTCAGCAGTCAGCCTCTGACAAAAGAAGGTTGATTCATTGGACCACCTTCAAAGAAGGATTCAGCAGATGGCCTTCAAAGAGAGATGTGTCCAGCAGTTGACCTCCATGGGATTCAGCAGACCTCCATACCTCCGTGGACCTTTGCAGAGACCTGGCTGTTGTACCTGCCTCTGGCCCTGCCTCTGTTAGCGCCTGCAAGGAGCCCTCTTGGCCTTGGTCCATTTCTCAAAGGTCTATTTGCTGTTGGGGTATGCCAGCAGTTCACAAAGAGCTGTCCACAGCCTTTGGTTCTCTGGCAACACCCTATTGGTGCTGTTGTCTGTCGCTGCTTGGTCCAGTGTCCTGCCCAGCTTTCAGACTGTGACTGTGGGGATCTACAGTGTCACCTCATCTTCCACAAGGGGTGATTCTGTTCCAGGTCGCTCCTTGCTTTGGAGATGACCATCTTCTTTTCATGAATATCTGCCTTTGTACCCCAGATCTGAGACTGGAGGCTATAGAGTTAATATAGCAACCACAGGCAAAATAAATAGGTTAATCTTAGTGGTATTAGAAAAAGAATTGTGGATACTCTGAAGATCCTTGGAAAATTTGGGTGAAATGTGTATACTGGGGATAGGGTAGGAGACTGTCGCACAAAGGGAACATTCTGATGGTGGTGTGAAGGATTAAGATTACCAGTAAGCCCTGGTTTAGAAAGTTCGTATCCCACTATTTCTACCTCCAGAATTTGAATAGAAACAATATAGATATGAATTTCATCTCTTCTCAGTGTGTTATATAGGTCTACTGAGTAAGAGCTGGAAGAAACTGGGGAGGGGTATGATGAGTATACAGGGAAAGGATCTTATTTCTGACATCTGTGATATAGAGAAGACTTGGGCAGTCTACCTCTTGACTTCCTAACCCTGTAGCAGAAAAGGAGATTAATCATTTTTTAAGTAATTAATAGGAGCACTGAACCTTTTGTTCACATGTATACAAATCATTAACAGATCAAAGTACCAGCTGGAGGCAGGTGATTTTCCAACTCCTCCAGATAATTCTTTGGTGACAAATATTTCCAAAATTTCAAGTGCATTTTTGCTAAAAAATGGTTCACAAAAACTGAGTTTTAACACCCATGTTTAGATAACTCTGGGGTTATAAAAGGGTCCTAGTAGAGCATCCCAAGTGATCTATTCCATGGATTATATGAACCTACTCATCCTTCAGGCTCTTTTCACATCCATGTCCGCTATTTCAGCACTGAGCTTTCCCTCTCTACTATATCTTCGTCCTGTTTCCTCACACACCCAATGGGACTGATGAACCAGCAGACGATGTACATTTTCTTACATCACATTCGATTTCCCGGTACTGGGTCATCTTTTGGGAACAGATGTGTCACCAACCTAAAATTTAGGCCCTCTTTACTTTATTAGATGTTGCTACTTGTTCAGATTTGGAACCAAATGAACTTCTCTGTGGAATATTTGAGTGCTTTAAAACAATGGATTTTCAGTGGGCTTAAAAAGGCCTGTAGGTAAAAGTCAGTTTTTGTAAAAGACTTTTTTTCATCTTTTGCTTCTCCTATTCTTCTTTTTTTACATCAGCCTTGAGTATTCACACTGTACTAAATCCAGCAAGCTTTCAGTTGCAAGGAGTGAGCACGCTTTAAGCCTGGTTAAAATAAAACAGAAGGATGGAAAAGTGTCAAAAGGATATCAAAACAGGCTTCATAAATGTCTGGCACCAAAATGTCAAAAAGCTATGCGAGCCATGGCATTTTTTGCTCCTTTCCCTCTCCTTCTCCCTCTTCAAAATGTGCTACTCTTTGCTCTAAGACTCTATGGGAAAGAAATTAGGCAGGTGATGTGTGTAGGAGGAAACAGGTGCCTGGACTCTGGATTCTGAAGATTGCACCTGCTTCTTAAGTTTGAAAAGCTAAGTTCTCTAGCGTCTCTTTCCTCCTTCTCTTTCCTAAAGAACTTTGTTTACAGACTTCGATTCCTTTTTCAGTAGACCTTTGGATGCTTGAGAATAGGACAGAGGTTTATTATATATAATACTGATTAGTTAATTCAGTATTTCCTGGATGTCTTTTATGGGCTAGGCACGATTTAGGTTCTAATGATACAGAGATGAATAAGACAGAGTGTTTGCTCTTGTGGGGGAGCTAAGAGCTAGTAGCAAACCTTTCAGTCAATAACTTAGCGAGAGATTTTTTACTTAGATTTACAGAGAAAAACAACTCTCCTTAAAAAAAAAAAAACCCTCAAAATTTGTTCTTAAAGTGTTCTTAAAAGTCCTGCTTGAATCCAAAATGGTACAGTTTCCAGTAGGACATGTTGGTCTATTGAACTGAAATGGCCTCTCTTGAATATTCGAGATAGTCCTCCCTTCAAGAAAACTGAACTCATCATATACCATATAACTCCTCATGTTCCTCTCACCTCTCAAACACATGCAGAAAAAGTCATCACAGTTCACTCACTTGCCCAAGTTAGAAACGTAGGAGATATTCACAATTTATGCCTTATTTCCACATCCAATTGATCTTATTCATACAGTTCTTTAAAAAATTTTACTAATGCATTATCTCCCAAGCCTGCCTCTTCTTTATTCCTGGTGTCCTCTTTAGACTGTCTTATCTCTGACCTAAGTCACTACCACAGTTACTGATCTCCCAGATTTCAATACTTATTCCTTCTGTTCATTCTCTTTGAGAAGCAGTAGTTATTATTAAAGAAAAAAGATGTTGAGGCATTTTTTTTTTTTTTGCCTCAGATTACCTTGATCTTAACATCTGAGAAAATCCCTTTTTCCATTTGACCATCTTGGGATGTCATTTTAGTGCTAACATGGTGATAGTGTTTATGGTGTCCACTGACTGAAAAGAAATTATTTAACACTCAGTGAATTGTTTTGTTTATTAACGTCTCATATATAGATTTAAAAAATGTGTATAAAACATTTTTCATTCAATCTGTAGACTACATTTTTAAATCGTGATTCACATAACATACTATGTGTAATATTTACATAGATTGCTCCATGAACTTGTGGCCTTATTGAAATTCCTTGTTTTGACAAATCTCCTATATGTTAAAGCTTTTTTCCCGATAAATACTGAGCTAGAAATCTTCTGCCACCAGTGCCCTCGTAATTGCACTTGATAATAAGCAGATCCCCATCAATCAGATTTATTTAACTGGATGAAGCTTTCTTTCTAGCCTCTCTCCCCTGATAAATGCTCTAAACCCTCATCATTGTGCATGCTCTTGTTGTCCTAGGCCGTGCACACATATTTCCTGATTCTGGACCTTTCTTTATGCTGTTTCTACTATTAGTAATGCATTCTTTCTGTCACATTTTTGTTTATTGAAATCCTACCTACCTTTCATTCAACCTCATCCACAAAACTCTTTTAAGATTCTTTTTTAGAGGCATTTAATATTATCTTCTCTGTTAGACATTAGTGATCTGGAGATCATAAATCATATTTTAATTACACTTGTGTCCTTCCTTAGTTCTTAATACATCAATTAGCTTATAGTGGGCACTTAGAGTATTTGATGGATGAATACAATAGCTAATACTTATTTTACATGCCATGAATGAAGGTTACTAGGTTAGGTATTGCGTGGGAGTGGCAAAAGAAGAATACCATGTGATCTTTAGTTAATGTATACCTCCGTTTGCCTCATTGCACATACTTACAAATAAAACAAAATTATTTCATATATTCACCTATGTTAAAAACAACGTGCCTATTTGGTTTCCCTATAGTCCTGTTATAAGTGAAGCCATTCGATATTTTTCTTTTTCTTTCTGGCTTATTTCACTGAGTATGATTCCCTCTAATTCCATCCATGTCACTGCAAATTGCATGTGTTTATCTTCTTTCCATGCTGAATAGTATTCCATTGTGTATATGTACCACATCTTCTTGATCCAATCATCTATTTTTGGACATTGTGGTTGCTTCCATACCTTTGTTATTGTGAATAGTGCCGCAATGAACATACGGGTGCGTGTATCCTTTCGGATTAGTGCTT
>PVIJ01015876.1:0-34791 GCA_004024925.1 Scalopus aquaticus
ATTTCCAAGTGTCTTACATAATCCCAAGATTATGTAGCAAGAGTAGACCCACACCCTTGTGCACAGCTCATCCTGAATAAAAAGGACCGAGAACTAGCAAGACAGCCTACCCACTCATTTGGTGATCTATAGAAAAAAGAATATTGTACAAAAAGTAGAACTCTAATCCAAAACAACCCTGCCTTCTCTTTATGTTCGACCAGATTAACTCAACTTTGACTCTACAAGCAATCCTCAATGCACTGGCAGCATTAAATAGTTTAAAATACACTTCAAGCACATATTTCCTATTAGGAACATATTTTTCTCCTATTTGTCAAAATATGTCAGTGTGTAGGAATGTACTACTTTATTTATGGATCTTATTCTTTAATAACAGTACTTTAAATCTTATTTTTCTTCCTCTAGGGGGTGTCTGAAGCTATTTAGTCATTTAGCTTCAATGTCCAGTCCTTTTCCAAAGGCCATTTACTCTGTGTTCACAGTGGTTACCTATGAGGAAGGTTTACTGGTGAACTGTGTAAAATTAATCAGAGGCTTTTCATAAATCACATACTAAGTTGCCTCACACCAGCAAATCTTACTTAGTGAATGAGGTACATCATCATAACGCCTGCATGACTGGCAAGTTTTCACATCAAAGATATCACTTATCTAAATTATTATTCCACTGGGATTAGTATTTTCAAAATATATCTCCATTAAAGAGAACACTGGTGACAAAGTGCAAATATAAACACAGAATACAAAGAAGCATATTATGCTTCTATCTTTATGGAAATATGAAGTATAAATTAGTTTTAACTGAGATTTCAAATATGTTAAATACTTGTAACATTATTAACACGAAGTAGAAATTAAATAAGTTTCTGAAGAAATGTTGAAAATAGGAAAATTCCTTCATTAAAATGTTAATATCACCAAATAATTCAATTACAAAAAGACTATATCATGTCTTTGAGGAGACATTGTCTCCTAAAAGCTTATTATTCATGGTAGATAGCATCTTTGTCTGCTTTTAACAAGCTTTAAATGCATTTTAATAAAATGTTAATTTTCACTTTAACAAGTGAAAATTCCAACATGTATTGTATGATTTTGAATTACTAATAATGCATAGATGGTGTGTTTTTACTATTTGGTTCATCCGGTTTGGCCAAGAATTCAGATAATTTTTAGAAATTAAAGAAACGTGTCTTATTTGTAGTAGTACAATAATTCAGACAATTATAAGATAAATTTCATTTTTCTCAATAATAATTGAATAAGACAATAATAAAATAATAATTAAAATAAGTATCACTTTGCTACATGCCAGACACTGTTATACACACTTGGCATATAGTTATTTAACTGAATTGTCCCTGTGAGCTGGTGTCATTGCTGCCCTCATTAGAGACAGAGGAGGAACAAGGGAGTGGGGACAGAGTGGAGGGCTCAGGGGCTCTCCCTGGGCAGGGCCTGACACACCTCCCTACTGTGTCTGTAACAGGCTTTTGTAAAGGATAGCAATATGGAAGAAAATAACACTCAGATAGAAGGATACCTTCCATGTTTTAACTAGCTAGACAACATCTAAGAGATTCTACTATGCCTACAGTCCCGTCTTACTTGTGAATTAATGGCCATTTCAACTTGTGAAAATACATATTATTATTCTTCCAAACTTTGAATTCTCTTTCTAGTAGAGCCAATATGTCACTGTGGTGCCAAGCACTGCTTTCATAATTAAAGATCTGTTGGCCTTTCTATTACTTACTCCCTATGTGAGCTTTGGAACTGCTTTTTAAAAAGGATTTATTTAGGATTTTTGAAAGTTACATAGATAGGTACAACAACAAGAAAAGAAACAACTGCTCCCACTACCCAAGCAGACCATGGGCTGTAATATAGGTAATGGTAGCTCTCAGCAACATTTCCATCTATTAATAGAACTGGTTGCCCTATCAGAATCATCTGACAAAATGAATTCTGCATCCTGCTTTAAATTGAAATTCACCAGTCAGCATAAGGTTCAAAAGATCTTTCAAATTCATGATGCTTTCTTACAATATTCTCTGAAGTAAAAAATCACCCTCTTAATCAATGAATGTAGTACCATCACTGTTTAAATAAGTCTTCCTCAAGAATAAATACTCTACAGACTAGTATATCTATTTTTTCTACAGATGTTAAGTTTAATTACTTAAAAACTTCTACAGATGAGAAGTTTAATTACTTGGCTGCTGAAACTATCAATTTCATTCAGGGTTCTGTACTGGGTCCCACGCTTTCCCTCAAGGTCAGGGCCAAAGAAAGGTGCCATGAGGGAGGAGTTCAAACCTTGACTTGAGGGCAGGCACAACAGCTGCTGTATTATGAACTCTATGACAAAGGCAGTGATGAGCCCGGGGAACTGGTCATTATTTTAGAAAAGAGGGACATGAGGACCTCCCTGATGGCGAAAGGGGTTAAGTCTCAGCATTATGGAGCCATCTACAGTCAGTGCGGCATGAGTTTGATCCCTGGCCAGGGAGCTTCCCAATGGCACAGCAGACCTCTCCTGTCTCGCCCGTTGTTCCCTCAGCAGTGTATTTCAGTACATCTGCCTGTTCTGCTCCCCACTCTGTCTCTGGTGCATCCTCTTATCCCCCCCCCACACACACACCTCTGGCCTACACCCCAGGTCTTGTATGCATAAATAAATAAATCTTTTTTTTTTTAAAAAAAGAGGAACATGAGAGACATCTTGAAGATGTGCGAGTAGACATAGGCATTCCAGGCAGGGGCTTTATTCAAATAATAACCATCAGGGGAGGGGGATACATTAATTTGGGAAGAGGAGGAAAGTTGGGATGGAAAATTAAACTTGTAAACTTAGGCTGGGATAGGGTGTGAGTCTTCAACATTAGACCAAGGAGTGAAGAATCTAAGTTCTGAAAAAGGGAGTATCAAGTTCTAGAGAGTACTCAATCGCTACTGAATATTTTCACCTGAGTGGGGCTTGGCAGTTGAGGCATCTGCCAGCGATCACAGAGGAAGTCCTGAGCACTGGCCTTTAGACGTGGGAAGGCAAGGCATCCCTTAGGAAAATTCCAGGCTTGGGAAGTTTGAAGGTAATCAGTTTTCAGGTATTCAGCTTCCATCTTTGCTTTTTCCAAAAAACTATGTCTCCATCTCCTGACACCAGGCTCTCTCACGCACCTTCCTGTCACCACTGTCCTTCTCCTGCTTTGAACATGACAAAAGGTTGGGGGGGGTGACCTGATGGTGTATTGGCACTGGGGCGCTGGTGACAGGTGAGTGAAGCATGTGTACATGAGTGTGAAGTTGTACTCCTCAAATTATACAGTTATATCAATGTATGGCAAACTAACAACATTGGATTAAAAGTAAAAGAAAGGCATACCTCACCCATGCTGAATGTCTAGGATTTACCACGTGGAATAAAATCCTTCTGGGTACCAAAATGGTATAAACAAATTGAGTTCCTTTCATCAGGGCACCAAAATATAAGTGCTTCTGAATCCATCTCATTAAGAAATTAACTATACAAAATTAGCTATAAATCAGACATTCTGCAAGGGTCAGGGAGGCAAGAGTATAAGGGACTATGGTGATGATTCATGGGTGAATTGTGATGAGAATTTTATGGGGACTATACCTGAGAGTAAGCAAACATGGTACAAAAATGAACAATGATGTAAAATAAATACATAAATATATATACATTTTATTATTTATGAAATTTGTGTGCACTATGGTATTCTGATCAATTGTGTCCTTGAAATCATCAACATAATAACTCAATACAAAATTGATTTTTTAATAGTTTATGGTCACTGAAAATAACAAATTTCAAGTGCAATTTATACATGCTGTTTGTGTGCGTAGAGACACATGCCTATGTATGGATGACTGTGTATGTATATGGTAGGAAAGTAAGATAGGATGATCAGTGAAAAATTTAGAGGATTAAATTTGGATAAAATTCCATGTGTGTTGGTGGGGAGTGTAATTCAATAATGTACAGGACCACCTCCAACTGTCAAAGTAAACATTCTTCATACACTTTTGAAATAGATGATGATATGAAATCACTGTGATAGATATCCCAGTGGGTCCATTCAGAAGATGATGTAACCATTTAATCTTTTATATGTCGATATTTATAATAAATATTCTTGCAACAATTTATACTTCTGAAAAAGTTTTAATATCCTTTTAAAATTGTGCAAGGTTTTTAAAAGTTCTTTCAGGAGAAAGCGTAGCAGAGCCTCTGTAGAGTCCTGGTCCAGGAGAGAGACGATGGGGGTATGGCTGTGGTTGAAAGGAGAGGCTCACAGAGGCTGCCGGCTTCGGAGGCTGCCAGCTTGGGTTCTGCAGCTGTGCACCAAGTTCCAACCTGGACCCTACTTATAGGTCCTAGTGAGGCAGGGCCTTGACTGGTAGTATTCTAGCAGTCTGCTCTGTTACGTCTCTCACTCCCAGCTTAGCAATTGATAGGTTCCAATTAAGGCTAAAATAGCATACTATTCCTTCAGAAATAAAATTGACAAAATCTGGGGAATTACTGGAACGAGGTGAAGAACTGAAGTTGATCCCATGACTTCCAGGTTTACGATGATTCATTGATAGTGAGTAAGAAATCAAGATGCAGGGCATGTAGATGACAAGTCTGAGGAGTATGGCCAGGTGAATGACTGTTTATATGTGTGAGTCCCAGAAGCAGAACTCAAGAGCCACCCGAGCAGCTTGGGAAGCTTCTGGCACAAGCACTCAATATCAACAGAAAAGAGCTGGGAGTTAAGAGTAGCTCCCAAGAAATAACAATTAACAGGAGGGCAGAAAATAAAGAATCTTAGAAAACTCCTGAGCAAGAACTGCCAGAGAGGTATAAACCTGAAAACACAGGATGTGGAAGAGGATGGCCAGACCTGCAAGAGGGCCCAGCGGAGAAGGACTGGCACTGGCCTGAGATTTGGAGGAATGGGTGGACTTTCATGTGCAGGTGACAGTTCTGGGAGGGACCAGGCACAGAGCAGACTAAAGAGAGCCACTGAGGCAGGAGGCTGAGAGGGAGGCAGGGGGTTTGTGTGATGGCCACTTAGCGTAAGGATATGGTTCTCCAGAAAGCGTGGTGAGCATGCCTATGGACTCCCAAGGACGGTAAGAGAGAGAAAGGAGAAAATAAAGTCACACTTCTGGAGAAGACTCGAAGGTGGGGATGTTGAGGATTGAACAGGAGCAGGAATATGCTTCTGGAACACAAGTGAGGGAAAGAAGAATGAGTCAACATACATAGATTTGGAGGGAATTTATAGAGTGGTAGCTGGCTTCCCTTTTCTCAAATTATCAGGAGAGTAAGGTATGCAGGGAGGGAGGCTTGGGGAAAGGGTTTCACATGAAAACATCAGCTGTGATTAAAGATGACGGCTCTATATATTATCAGAAACGACCTATCCCTAGATAATCAAATTCCTTAAACAAACGTTCTTCTCTTTTTTAAAAGCAGAGGACAGAATTCCCTTAGTGCATTTAGAATTCACACCTTACCTTCTACACATTTTTATGCAATAAACATAATTTATAAAAAAATCTTTACTGAGATTCCTTTAAACAGTATATTAACTGCATATCCAAAGGGGCATGCCTGCACATTTTTCTTTTTCTGTATGTGTGTGCACATACAAGTGGTTAGATATACGTCCCTGTGAGCTATTTTATTATTCAGTTCATGAAATTAAGAGAGAGTGTCATTTATCAGCAACCTAAACTTGTAGTTAATAAAATTTCTGGGGCTCTTTCCTCCTGCAATGTGCAAGTTACTCTGATTTACTTCAAACAGAAATACATATGTGTTATCAAGAAATACAAACCCACCCTTCTCCTTCAAGTAATTGGGAAGATGTTCTAAAATTATTAAATTGGATTTCTGCAAAGTTGTATATAGGAGAGGAGCTCAAATAAAATATCATTTCTACTGAACTTATTCCAGAAAGCACAATTTCAATCTGTTTGTACTGATGGTCCAGCCACTTTCTAAATGTATTCAGTAATTTTCTGTATGTTATTTTATTTTTATTATTTTGGGGACTCATACAGAAAGCAACCTATTCAGTGTTAAATTTCACTGAAAATGGAATTTATTTTTAATTAACTAGGCTGCATTTATTTACAAAACTCACAGGGAGATTCCATCTTTAAGGGAGGCCTCAGCTTAAGGGACAGTGTCAAGAGTTGGTTTCTCTTAGGACTAGTTATGCTCTGCTTTCAAGTCTTAGCAGCACACTGGCATAGACAAACTTCAGACTATCTGACCAGTTCCACAGGTGACTCTTTGCTCCATTCTTTTGATGGGTGATATTTCACCTCCTCTCATCTTCTATCCTGAAAGCCTCCCAACTCAGCTTCTCTCCCTCTCTGAAGTCCTCAACTTCCCATGTCCATGAGAACCTTCCAGCTTCTCAACCCACCCTTCTCTGAAGCTTCACTGAGATATGTTCCTGGGCAGGCAAGTAAGTCCAGAGAGTCATTCTTGTACCTTGTGTGATAACAAATATATTTGAAACACATATTCTAACTAATAAAGTATTATATAAAAGCTCTCTTCTTGAGAAAAGAAACTACACACTTACTTGATGTGATGACTGGATTAATTCAGGAGGTTATACTCATAATGGATTTTGAGTACCGGATCACATGTTTTATAAATATCAAGACTCTTGTGTAATCAGACCAAATCAGAAGCAAGGTAAATAGGTTTGACTTTGGCCTTCAAGGCCTTAAGCAAACAGCAATGTCTTATGTGTGGATCTCAGATTAGAGAGTCTCTGTTTGTATTAACTGGTACTTTTAATAGTGATTTCTCTCTTTCTCTGACACAGACACACACACACACACACACACACACACACACACACACACACACCCCTTCATTGTTGAAATTAAGTTAAGGAAAGTTAAGGAAATGGGCTTCTCTTTGGTATAGTAGAATTTAGCTTCACAGTTCTCTGTGGCAAAAGAGATTGAATTGCAGAAAGTTGAATATCTGGGGAAGAAGACCAGCAAGGACTCCAAGCTTGATTGTCTTGGGAGCCAGAGTAGAACATCTGAGGTTCCTCTGTGTCAGCACATCCAAGGTCCCCACTGGTTAGCCTTTCTGAGGGCCAGATGAACATATCTGAGCCCCCTAAAGTTAGCACAGCTCAGGGTCTCTGTAATTATTAATAGATTGGGGTGGACCTGACTGAGTCTTCCTCTCTTCCCATCTCCCTACCTATACACACAAGAAGTTCCCCTTTTCTTTAGTTCTTTATTAGTTATGATTTTGGCCAAGAAAACATTTAATCAGTATAATGTTTCTATAAACCTCTGCATATAGTCTTCAATATTTATTCTACAAAAGGTTATTTAATTTTATTCGGCTCATAAAATTAAACTTTAGAGTTTACCAGGTTCAAACTCCTCATTTTACAGATGAGAAAACTGAGATCTAGAGCCCTAGCAGCCAAAACTCCACAAAGCCCACACAGTTTCATCATAAGGTGAGTTCTCTAGGAAACAGACTTATGCTCTGGCTCCTGACACCAAGTTGATAAAAAGGCCCTTCTGTATAACAATGTCTGAGTGCCTGCGATAATATTGTTTCAGTTCTAAAAGAAACTAATTAATTTTCATCAAAAGCATTATGAATAAAAAAATCAGATGTGCTGAAAAATGAATTAAAACTAATGAAGGAATATCACCCATTGAAAACACGTTGATTTTAGTTAATTCAGAGAAGAAAGAGCCAAGTCCTATTTTGCAGGTGATAGGATTTTAACAATTTCTCCTCCATAATAAAAGATCTTTTTTTCATAGCTAGAGACAAAGTTAATAAATCACATCCCTTTTGTAGTCATAAAGAAGACAATCTGAAGCCAGGATATTCAACTTGGTCCAGAACACAAAGCAATGTGAGTCCACGCTATGCAGAATTCTGCAGTAAATACCAGGTAATAAGGAGTTGAAGAAAGTGGTTCTGGTTTTCCATAGGCTCCATGCTAAGACTGGACACCAAGGTCCAAGCCTGTTAGTTCACCATGTTTAAGAAGTCAAGAGCATAGGAAAATCATGGATACACAGGCCTCAGAAGCAACACAACCATAAGGACCCAAAGGCTGAGGGGGTTTGAGCAAAGGTTAGATATATCTTCACCAAAGAGGAGTATGACTCGGGCCACCGTCCTCTCTTTGGTTGACCTAGGTTCTTTGGAGAATCATTCCCCAAAGAGATAAGTTTGGTTTATGTTGGAGCCCCACAAATAATCACAGTGAGTTTCTTAGTTCACAGTGGTGATACCATACCGCTTTGCTATACAAACTGAGACAGCCCCACCTGCACCTGGGCCAAGGGTTGTCAGGGAGCTCCAGTGAATGAGAAAACAGGAGTATGTTCCCTCACCCTTGGCCAGCACTTCAGCTGGTCTGGGTTGTGAGTCTGGTGGATGACCCGCACCTTCCTCAAAGTGTTTAGTTAACTTGTCCAACTGGCTACAATAACCCACTGACTGCTACTGGGTGTGGAAGCACAGAGGACATGTCAGGTAACCACCTGGGTTTCAGACAGATTTCCTCTACTCCCTCCATGTAACAGCCAGCGAATCGGGCTCCTGCTGGTCATCACCGTCAATTACCCTGCTAGCATGTAATTCTTCCTTTGCCTGTTGGTGCAAGGACCCCGTTGTCCCCATAATAGAAGCACAATGCTAGGATGCAGGAGCTGTAACATAGCAGAGCCTGTGGTTTAGAGTCAGGAAGCATAACCCTAGCACTGGGTCATGGGAGGGATCTTGAGGGACTACCAGAGGGAGGACTCATGGGGAGGACTCTCCACCACTGTTCTTTGGACACCCTGAAAGGAGCACATTGTGTACCTACATTTTCAGCTAGTCAATGTGGGTCTGACCAACCGGAATCAGTCTAGATTTTTCATTTTTTTGTCAGTTGGTTGTAAGAACCCCTTCCCACTGAGGCTGTAGACACGGGAGGGGAAGAGGTGTCAGCGCTGAAGAGGTAGGTGATGTGGGAGCCAGGGCCACCTTCATGTAATTCACTCCTGCTTCTTTATCTGCCTGGGTCTTGTCCCAATTGTACCACATCCACTTGACCATCTTTAGGATTTGTAGGGTCTGATATTTTCTGGCTTATGGTGGGCAGTTCAGGGGCCAAGACCTTGGTACTCTTGTGTCTTAGGGCCCAGAAACCCAGTAGAGTGAGATATGTGACCTTCTTAAATAAGGAGTGGTTCTCTGCTCCACAAGTAGGGTCTTATTCCCAAACTCTAGGGCCCAAATTACAACCCTGCTACCTGGGCTTGACACAGACTTTCATAGCATTCCTCTGCAACAAGGTCACCTCTATCTCCATCAGATCTACTGAATCAAATGATGTCACCTACTGAGAAGTTTGTTCCTAAATCCACAGGACAGCCCTTTCTTGATCTGACTCCTCTTCCCCTCAGAAGTGACAGGTTTCTGAGCCACCCAGTAAGTGGCTAGGAGCAGAGTTCCTATGGGTTGGGTATACACATGGCATGAGGAAAGTAGCAAGGTACTATCAGGTCACGCCTGCATAAACTGGTGGCACATTCAGGCCCATGGCAGAATGGATGCCATCTGGAGGCAGGTGGAATTTGTGTTGAAAGTTTCAGTAGCAGCTCTCATTAAGCTGGGTCACTGGGTATAAACAAACTCCCCTTCTTCTCTCTCAATTAACTTGAGACTGGTATTATCTGAGGCATTTGTGGATTCTCTCCAGAGAAGTCCTTCTCCAATTTTAGTAAGTACCAGAATCACCTAGAGAGCTTATTAAAACAGCTTTCTGGTCCCCACTCCCAGAGAGTCTGGTCAGTAAGTCTGCAAATGTGCAAGCCTGGCAAGCATCCAGGTGATGCTGCTACTGCAGTCCTCAGACCAACTTTGAGCACCTTTGCTCCAGCACCTCTGAGAAGCGGGACTCTAGAACTTTGATCTTAAGCAACAGTAGTATCACCGGGGGCCTTGTTAGAAGTCTTGGCTTTCTCAGATTTTAATGTGCCTAAATTGCTAAGACAATTTAATTCAGCAAGGACTGAGATGGAGCTCAACATTCGAATTTTTTTTATTTTTTAAAAAATTAATTTATTTTATTCATATATATGTATTTTACATCATTCTTCATTTTTGTACAATGTATTTTTTCTCCTCTTAGGTGTAGTCCCCGTAACATTTGACATTTTTAACAAGCTCCTAAGATGACGTTGATTTAGTGGTCCAAGGACCACACTTTGAGTTTAGTTTAATAGTCCACAAGATGATTGTATATTAAAATCACCTCAGTGCTTTAAAAAAAGTTCTGAATCAGACTAGGTGATCACCAACAGCAGCTAGGACTGAGAAACCATGTTATGTACTTTAAATATTTTTACACAATTTTGTTGCATGACTCGCCCTTTGTCAGTTTGAGCTTCCAGTTTCCCATTGTCCTAGCGCCCTCCACAGGATTCACTTCTTCAAGGGGGTCTTGTTTCCTTTCCGGACCTCCTTCCCTATGTTTCAACTTTCATTTGTAAGTTTGCACTGCCACTTTCACTGAACATGGTCTTCATGTGTTTTTGCCTGTGTCTGTAAAAAAATTTTGAAAAACTATATTCCTCTTCCATATTTTAAATTTACACTTAAGTATTTACATTTCATTTCTAGTGTATTTTAAGTAAAACTTCAGATTACTCTAAAATCCCCAAGGAGCTAAACACCAAGATGACTTGATACCTATCATTATTCACTTTTAAATTTCCTTTTTAATATCTGGAAATTTTACATTGTTCTTTTTTCTCCTTCAATGATGCACATAATTTTATTTACTACAATATACATTATGCTTGAAAGTCTTTTATCACTCTACTACACTTGTCTATAGAAAAAAGGATTAGATATTTCAGTATTTTTTTTCAAATTCCTGTGACCCTAAAACTCTAGATGTTAAAAACTCTGGGGTGATTAAATAAAATTAATAGTTGCAATATTATTATTAATAATAAAACTGATATACATCCTTACAAATTTTGACAAGTATTGAATAAAAAAGCAAAATTTTATTAGAAATTCATCTCTTAATGAGATGAATAGGACTGTGCTTTTAATTAGTTCTTGTATTCATGAATGAATGTTACTTCTATCTAAAATGATAAAGCATTCAGCATCAATTTTATTTCTATTTGTCATTTTTATAAATGTATGCACTGAGAAAACTAATTTTCATAAATAAGTAGATGGGAATGGAAGTTTTGTTATAACAATGTTACTCAATTCTTTGACATCATTCTGACTGCTATACCCAAAATCACATAGTAATTTATCATCAAACATTGTAATGATCTATTGACTGACAACTTGATTAGGTCCTCCTTCAATTTGGTTGAAAGCTAAGAATTGTAAACTGCCTGACGTGCAAGAATATTTCCTACCCAGTTATTAAAGTCATCCACTTTCTCAAACTGACCTCAACATTTGAAATTACCCTTTTTCTGGCAAGTAAGGGCTTGACAGCTCAGAATAATGTACCAAGGAGGGTAAGGGTCTGGGGGCAGGAATGCCTTTCCATTGTGAGGTGGGGAAACTACTATGAGAAAGCACACCATCTGTTACAGACACTTTCTCAGGCACATCGTCTGGGAAAGAGTACTTCTGGAAATTTGGGATGTGGATACTAATTCTCCTACAAACACTCATCACTGAAGTCTTCAGCAGTAACTGATGCCTGATGTGAAGGTCCCTGATAAAGATTAATTCCACTGTCAGCAGTGAGTAGAGTTAGTATAAATAACTAATGGGCAGTGTGAAATACTCTAACCTTCTTTGCCTAACTTATATTTTCCTAAATTCAGCTAAAGATTTCTCTACTATAAGAAAAACACTAGTGCAAAATTAATAGATGACAACTAGCTGGTCTCCGTGTAAAGGACATAGCCTGGGAGGGTTGGGACATTGGCATAAAAGAGCACATATGTTCTGTACCCTCTAAGGGGCAGCCTCCTACCCAGCTCTTCTGTCAACTAACTCTTATTCAAGCTTTGGGTCTCAGTTAAATGTCAGTACTTCCCCAGACTAGGCAGGGTACCTGACCCTGGAGTTTCCATAATGACCTGCATTCCCCTTTATCATGGGTCATACACTTTTGTTTTAATCATCTACTTACATGACCATTTCACCCTGGACTTCCCTAACTGTCCAGTGCCTAGCAAGAGGTTTGGTACACAGGACATATTCTAGCAATAAATGTGGAAAGAAGTAATAAAGATTGTCTTGCACAGACACAGAGGCTATGCACTGACCGTCTCTTTGGAGTACCATTAATATAGACTCTTGTAGTCCCTGAATTATACACAATTGCCCTGGATGAGGGACTGAGCAACTTATTTGTTAAGGGAAATGTCCTTGCACTCAGATCTTTGGTGAATAAGCCTTAGATTCACATCCTGCTCACTTATATAAGCGCTCTCAAGGAGACCTGGGAGTTTTAAGTCTTGCTGGTTAAGGGAAATCCTTACTACTCCTAGATAATACCAGGAACACACAGAGATAAGAATAGGTCATGTGGATAATTTCAACAGGAGTTCTTTTTGTATTGTCCCTTCCAATGTGGCAGCCTGTAGCCACATGGCTACTAAAATTAATTGAAATAAGATTAAAAATCTACTTCCTCAATCACACTAATCACATTTCAAGTATTCAACAGCTTCACATAGCTCATGATTTTCATATTGGACAAACAGAGAACATTTCTATCACCACAGGAACTTCTTTTGAATCATGGGTCATAACTTAAATCCTAGAGCAGGTACCTAACGTGAAAGAACTAGGCTAAGATTCAGAAACATTTTTCTCCCAAGAAAAAAGACTGTTAATGCAAATGCCCAGTTAATCTCAAGAATAAAGAGACTTTATCTCTCACTTTAAAAACCTGCCCTTTGGGCCTCCCTGGTGGCGCGGCGGTTGAGCGCTGCGCTGGAGCGCTGTGCTGTGGAGCTGTCGGCAGTGCATGATGCGAGTTTGACACCCAGCCGGGGAGAATCCCACATGGTGTGGCAGACCTCTCCTGCCTCGCCCACTGCTCCCCTCAGCATTGTATTTCTGATCTGCCTGTTCTGCTCCCCACTCTATCTTTGGTGAACCCTCTCCCCACCCCACGCCTCTGGCCTGTACCCCAGCTTGTATGTATAAATAAATAAATCTCTAAAAAAAAAAATAAAAAACCTGCCCTTCATGTTGCTTAAAATCTGTAATTATTTAAAATTCCACAATGGATATTCTCCTACAACAAAGAACAGAACAAAGAACACTCTACAGGAAAACTAAAGCCTTTACCTTGGGAGAATAAGCTCAACTAACCAGACCATTTGAGCGGGGAACAGTGGCTCTTGTGTGGTCAATTCATCAGGTATTTTTTAAAACTGGAAAAGTTTCTCTCAACTTTTAAATATTGGCTTGCATATTTATTTTGAAGGTATTGTATGGGCTAAACAAAGTAGAGTTAAAGAGCAAATATAGCCCACAGATGGCTACTTTGGACTTCTCATCTATAGTTATATTGTACTTCAGGGAACAAGCCACAACAGGAGTGAGGAATGGGCAGCTGTTATGGATGGACTCGTGCCTTCCCTCCAACCCCCCCGCCCTGTTCGTTTATCAAAGCCCCAAACCTCAATATATTGAAACCTTGATGTATTAAGGACAAGACCTGGGAGGGGGGTAATTAAGTTAAAGAAAAGTATTAAGAGTGGGGCCCAAATTCAATAGGACCAGCATCCTTAAGGAGAGAGAGAGATACCAGAGACCTCTTTCTCCATGCGTGCACTGAATTAAAGACATGTGAGGACAAGGAGAGAAAGCAGCCATCTTCTCAGCTAGGAAGAAAGATCTCACCTGAAATCACAACCTTTCTGACACCTTGATCTTAGACTTCCAGCTTCGAGGACTGTGAGAAAATAAGCACCTGTTTGCACCCCCCAGTCTGTAGTATCTTGTTATGGGGGCTCCCGTTGACTAAGACAGTTATTTCAACTTATACATCTGAGCTCTTTCATGTATATATACATAAGTTATCTATATAACATACATAAGTTATAAAGAAATCAATTTTTATAAATCATATATTGAATGATTTAGAGATAAAGAACTTATATTAATAGTGCATGTGTAGAACAACTCATTTTTTAAATTACAGTTTGACATATTGGGCTTGCAGAACATGGGCACTGGTATTATTTCACATGGCTCAGTCAGCTTTGCCCACAGAAGGACTCTGCCCACAAGAATAATGAGGCCCATGGCTTGAAGGCTGTAATTTTACTGACATGTTCTATTTCTAGCATAATTCATCTCTTGAAAATTTTCCATATTTTCTATATATAAGTCTGTGCTAATAGTCATATAAATAAGAACTACTGTCAAGTATTCCTGGAAAAGTGTTTCTTTAACATATAATCTTAGTTATCTTAATTTTACTTTATCTTTACAATTCTATCTTTTAATGTGGGCAAAAGATTAGAAATGAAAGTGGCAGAAACTGAGGATGTGTGGGATAATTACTATTCCCTAACACATTAAAAGTGTTTGTGTTCTTCTCCCACCAATATAAGCTTTAATGGCAGAAACTCATCTGTCTCGATCGTTACTATATTCCTAATGCTCAGCACAGAGTCGGCACTTACGAAGTACTCAATAAATACATGTTGAGTGAATGAATTGGTGCATTCATGGGTAGATAGAGGGAAAGATGAGTGGGAGGATAAATAATCTAGAAGAATTGGGGATTTAAGCTAAATGTCCAGGGATAGGCAAGGACTGGAAACACAGAAAGGATGACTTTCTAGGGAACTTGGGAAAAGAATCTGCTTTGGGACAAGAAGTACAGGGAGAGAGGCTAATTTATTTTTTTTAAGTGGAATGTTCAGCAACATAGCAAATTCTAATCTCAGGGCACACTGTCCCAGGCATTAGGTTAGACTGGGCAATTCTGGGAATTCTGGAGAATTCCACTGTAACCAGAAAGAGATGAGTCATCTTGAGACAAAGAGGTAAGAGACCAATGAAGTGACAAGACAGAAAAACAGTCATTAATTAATTACTAATTAATTAATTAATTAAAGAGATCTACAGGGACAAGCCTTCTGTTTTAGGACACCTTACTAAATCAATCAAAGAAGTTAAAAATATTAGAAGATAATCAGAATTTTAGGGTCATGGTGGACTTAAAAGCACTTCATTCAACTGTCCACTTAACAAATACTAATGCCCACATTGACATTCAGGTCTGCAGGTAACATTTAATTGAGGTGCTACTTAAAGTTGCCAGAAAGAATGAGATCTCCAAGGAGGAAAAAATGGCCCCAAACCAAACCAAACCCTGCACCAAAGGACAAAGCAAGGATGAATCCTCACATTTAGGGGTAAGGAGAACCTAAAGAAATGGAGCTCTAGGCGGAATGAGAACAAAACCAGTAAGAAGTTATCTTGAGAAGTTAAGGTGGAGAGAGGATCAAGAATGGAAGAAATCCAAATGGCAAACATGCATATGAAACAATGTTTAACATCCCTCATAATCAGGGAAATACAAATAAAAATCACAATGAGATGCTACCTTACACCAACAAGAATGGCACACATTAAAAAAAAAAAAAAACAGAAAACAACAAATGTCTGTGAGGATGTGGAGAAAAAGGAACACTCCTACACTGTTGGTGGGAATGCAAACTGCCCCAACCTCTATGGAAAGCTGAATAGCGGTTTCTCAAACAACTAAAAATGGAGATTCCATAGGACCCAGGAATTCCACTCCTAGGAATATACCCAAAGGACACAAAAACATTAATCCAAAAGATCACATGCACACCTACGTTTATTGCAACACTATTTACAATAGCTAAAACATGGAAACAACTCAAATGCCCCAAAATTGGTGACTGGATCAAGAAGATGTGGTACATGCATACAATGGAGTACTATTCAGCAATCAAAAATCATAAACTAATGCAATTCTCAGCAACATGGATGAAGCTAGAAGGGAAAATGCTCAGCAAAATAAGCCAGAAGGAAAAAGAAAAATATCGAATGGTATCTCTTATAGGAGGAATGTAAGAGAGCCAAACAAGAAATCAGAAGGAGAAAAGAGCACACAAAACATAAACAGAAGCAAAAACTAGCAGGCAACCACAAATAAGAGACATTCTACAGGGGAGGGGGAGGAAGAGAGACCAAAATAGGGGAGAAAAGAGCACAAGGGACTATGGTGATGGTTCAAGGGTGAATTGGTGGTGGGAAACCTACGGGGGATATACACAGTAATGTAAAGGATATAAATTAAATTAAAAAAAATCCAAAAATAAATAAATAAATATATGCTCTATGCATATATTCAATGAAAAAAAAAGACGAAGAATGGAGAGTAGGAGCAATGGTTCATAGCAGCATGGTGACAAATGAAGATGGGAAAAGCAAGGCATTTGGCTCCCAGTGACTTTCATTCACACAGTAAGCAAGTATTTATTCACTCCTTATTATTTATCATGCACTTGGGAGAACACGCAACAAAATTCTTGTCCCTTATGGATCTTATGTTCTGGTGGTAGATAAAGATAATCTACTTCATAAGTGATCTCCTGGAATGAAGTTGTAGGAAACCTTCGGAACCTTGTAAGATTCTTGTTGAGGACACTAATATTGAAATGCGGTGTTGCTGAGGGGAATTAGAATTAAAAAACAAAGGGAGCAGACAACTGGACAGTAGTTGTAACTGTCCTTAGTTTTAAGAGCACTTTCTAATTTAAATCTCATTTTTTAAAAACTCCTTGTGCATCTCTTTAAATGAAAGAAAAGATTGAGTTCTGCTAAGAAAGCTTTCCTGGCTTCAGAAGCAGAATTACTTGTTCCCTTACATGTGCTTCCACAAAATTTCTACCTCACTCCATTTCGTTCAACACACTGTGTTAATATCATTTTTTCATGGGTCCATCTCTCCTTAGGAAAAGCAAGCTCATGGAAGGCAAGAATCACGTGTCTGTTTCATTTCCTTTCCTCAGCATCAAACATAATGCCTTGTAAATATTAGATGATCATTGTTTTCTTGAATGAAATATCAAAAATGAAATCTGAATTTTTTTAAAGGGGGGATTATACCCTTGGAACACAAGTTTTGACACAGACTCTACAAGACATTTTCCTGTGTGCAGGCTACAGGGACATCACAGGAATGGTGTAGAGGGTTCCAGAGTATCAGTGAAAGCATGCAAATAGTTTGCACAGTAATGGTAAGTTCACTTTTTTAGTTGTTCCCCAGTATTCTTCCAGGCTGGGTTGATAAACTATTTCATGACTAACAGGCCAACACTGCAGGGCTACCAACCAAGCAGAGGAGAAGCCAGAGGAAATCTAATATCAGTCCTTTAGGTACAAATTTACAAGCGGGTACAAGCCAGCTCATCTTAATGGCAGTGCAGGTTTCAAAGCAGTAGAACTGATATCTTGATTTTTATGAAGAATATGCTACTGTCATGATTTTTTTTTTTAATGTTACAACTGAAATGAACAAAGAATTGAAAGGCTCAAAATACTGCTATTCATTTTCTATTTCTCTATGATGGTAACATTTTTGGATAACTTTTTCAATTCAGGAGATTTTCTGAGTAGGCTGAAGGATTGTGAAGCCATTTAAACTTCCCAAAATGAACTAATAACTAATGGTCAACTCAGCAGATGGTCTCTATACATAGGTCACTCTGAGAGTTAGGATGCTTCCCAAAGCCTTAAGGAAGGAAAGGGAGAAGTTTGAATTCTGCAGCACATTTGTGCTGGAAACTCTCAAATGAGAGCAAAGCTTTGTGTAATTCAGCACTGTCTGAATTAATATAAGCACAGAGAGACATGCTGACAGGGAAATATATTAGTGTGTGCAACAATCTTCCAAGAAAAGTGAAGGGAAAAGCACAGTGTGGTGCATTTAATACCAGCCTCGAGACGCAGCTCAACAGAATCTACTATCAGTTAAACAAGCAAACAAACACACGCCCATGGGGCCAGCTGAATAGGTCATCACTACTGACTTATTTCTTTTCTAGTAAAATAATAGCCTCAAATCCACCTTAAAAAGCTACACTTGCCAGATATTCCTGGGCAAATGTCAAGTTACACTGACAGTCGGTGGTCACATTTCTTATACCCTCCAATTAGGCTTTGCCAAACATAGAGCCACAATATGCTTAAAGAATAGGAACTGATTTTGTGCCAAGGAGGATATTCTTGAAGATCACAGAAGGTGAGAGGGTATAGGTAGAATAATTACCTAAAACAACAAAGAATCACAGGCAGAAACCATTGCTAAGAACACACTAATTAGAATATACAGAGTCCATATCTTAAGAAAAATTTCTGGTTTACTTATTACTGAAATAAATTCCTTTTTTTTTTTTTTTAACATTCCAGACATAAAGCGCTCTTAGAAAAATGAGGAGTCTAAAAGTCTGGATTTCGTAATGGTCTAAGTGGTTTCTTACTTTAACAGATGCTTTACCTGATTTTCTTAAGGCTTGATTTAATATTCTCAACCACATTGTAAAGATCTACAATTTTAATTACCTGCTGTAATCACTTTCTGTAACAGTCGAAAGAACATCATTTACAGTAATCAGTAATAAAACATTATGGCTAAGTGGTAAAGGTAGAACTGAACTGTTTTCAAAAGGTGACCAACTGATAGGGCTACATACACAAAAGGAGCACATGGATTTAGAATCTTCAAGATTTTAAACATCAAAAACGATTCTATAATATAAATAATCTAAAACCTAGAGTTTGAAAACCTCAAAACTTCTGATGAGAAACTAAAAAGGTATTTCTTACTTAGCAGTTTTAGAATATTGAACTCATTCAGAAAAAGAAAAAGAACATTGGGAAGGTATGGATGAAATTATTTAGCCTAGACAGGAATAAAAGCTGAACACCAGGGAACTGACCGTGGTCATCATTTGTATTCACCTGCAAACTAAGTACAGTGTTTCCAGGAAAACTCTACTTACAACTAACAACTAGTTCAGTGGTCTCATCTCAGCCAATAACTATTACGTTGTTTAGGATTTCCCCAGACAAGAGGTGTAATGGATGTATGTTAGAGTTTACAAAATCACTGCCAGGAAAATTCAATTTTCCATCCCCTTGTTTATGCCTTCTAAACATTTCTTATCTTTTCATATCAATTATAGTGACAGAGAGAGCAAAGTTCTTGAAGAATGTAACATCTAAAGTAGTCAGAGCTAGGAAGATGCTCATTGCATGAGAAGTTATAATGTTGAGTCATTCTCTAAGTTTTCAAATAATTATGTTTACATATTATGAGCCTACAATGAAATGTCTTAACTTCTCTGTCAACTGAATTCAGGCATGTGGTGGCTCTTGGCTAGGTTAAGAAATTTGATCTCAGATCAAGGGTAAAAATTACTAGGGTTACTTCCAGTTATAACTCTAAAATGACCACAATTAAAAGATTCCTGTGTGTAAGTATCTGAACATAGTAATTTAAATGGGGACATTTAAATAAGGGGGCAGGGAAAGAGTGGCTTGGAGAAATTATTAAAGTTGAGCTGTGTGGAGGAGTTTGTAAAAAATCTGATTAAGGAAATAACCAGCTCATATTCCTTAAATAATCATACCATAATTGGGAGAAGTAAATGAACACTTGTGGCTCACTTATTGAATCCAACTGACCGATTCTGCTTGGTTAATGCACTCTTCAACATGTTTCCCTTACTCCCTAAGTATAACTTACTGTAAGCAAAATCTGCTGCAACAGCTCACTAGTAATACCTCAAAAACAGGGAACATGACCATGCATGTCTGACCTTATCTTACTTTATAGCCCTGGGGTATCTAATGCTTTATTGATAATACAATAATACCACTATGCTCTCATAAATTGTACTTCATTGTTGTGATGATCCCTTAGTAAGCACTGACTCAGATCTCATCGCCCACAGCTTTAAGAAGACCTGTCTTGAAGTGAGTGGGGTCTAGTAGAAGTGATGGTCCAGTCAAAGATACCTCAGCTTGATGCTACAGATGATATTCTCTATGCTGCATTTTCATGGCTAGCTTACTGGGTTTACCTAGATTGAATATTATCGGGAATGATTTTGGCATAAAAAGAAGATCCTCCTTTTCTAAATCAAAGCCAAGTTCCTCTGAGGTTTGAGTGTGGAGGAATTCTCAAGACACAGTCCAGTCCAATGGCCTGGCTCACTCAGTGGACAGCTACTTCCCTAAACACCTTTCTCCTTCACCTGAACAAATTGATATTAAGAACATATCCAGCCTCCTTTCTTAGAGGAAAACTGAAGGGAGCTGGGGGCCAAATGAATCTTGGTTTGTACCCTCAATCTTTACTATTCTTGTGATTCAGTCAATAATCTAATTTCTTAGGGATTGGTGTCTTCAGCTTTGAGATGGGGTTGATAATTAACTAAAAGGATTACTGTGAAATTTGAGGAGGAAAATACATGTGAAATATCTATCTAGAACTCAAGAAAGGTTAAGGTCCTTCTTCTACCTATGCTCTTAGAGAATCGTTTAACCATTGAAATCATAAATTATTCTTAAATGTGCACATAGTTTAATACAGTTTTTACTCCTACATCACCTAAAAGATGTAGGAGTAAAAGTTTGTATTTTTGTGAAAGTATGTATTTTTCCTGCAGATGAAGTTGACATTACAAGTTTATCAAGATCAATTTGAAGAAGTGCAAAGTATATAATTTCCAATATATTCTAGATCTAGTAATAGTCTAATATATGTTAATAAAGCTTTTGTAGCACTCACTTAAATGTATCCAAAGGAATCTAAATTTGATAGTATAATTTCAAGGATTTTATATGCATTATCACCCATTTAAAAAAAACACATGAACAAGTTCTAATTTTCAAAAGTCAGAAATTTACATCATTCCTTTTTTTCTTACTGAATTACTGAACTTGTATTTCCATTCCAAATTTATCCTAACTTACTATATGCAATGACTCAAAGTATTTTACTGATCACCCTATCATAGCCTTAAAATACATATGTGAAATACCTATCTATGTATATCTATGCATGTATACATACATGCAAACATGCATTAAAAATTTCCCAGCAAACATATGGCTATGGGGTAGAAATATATTCTCTTGGATTGGGTTATTGTTATAATTTATAACAAATTAATCAGAAACAAATGTAAAACGAATTTTCCTAAGTATTATATGCAAGAACAAAAATAAAAATCACTGGAAATGCGTCTCTCTATGAAGAGAGTGAGGTTTACCCTGATTCTAATCCTACAATTTTTTTTTTACATATTTAACTGTGGTGAAAATATGTTCATTTTTAAAAATAGATGATCACTGGAAATGCGTCTCTCCATGAGGAGACTGAGGTTTACCCTGATTCTAATCTTACAATTTTTTTTTTTTTACCAATTTAACTGTGGTGAAAATTTGTTCATTTTTAAAAATAGATGACAGTGTAATGACTTTTGTTATAGGAATATCCCTCAAATCTTTAAGCTATAAGTTAAACCAAGAGTCATACAGTAGTTTAATATTAGGATAGACTACTTTTTTGTTCCAATAACCCCCGAAATCTTGGTGTTTAGCACATACAGGTTTATTTCCTATTCATGGGAAGTCTGTTTGTGCTGGGAGGGCTGTTCTTTCCATTTGCCAGTTGAAGTACCTGGGCAGCTCCCATCTCATGGCTTTGCCATCTCCACATGTCCCCACACAGGGATGGGAGTGACAGGCTGACTGTTAAACACCTGGGCTGAAAGTGACACATTCATCCCAGTCACATTTCATTGATTAGTTAATCACAAATCACATGGTCCGCCCCAATGGCAATGGGGCCGGAAGTGTCTTCCTGTCCCAAGAGCATGTGCATTCTCTACTTGTAAGCAATTACCAAAGATTATTCATAGTAAAATGTCAACTCACAATGACTGTGGGGCCTGCCCCATTTTCTAGACAGCAAAGAATCAAACACACCTAGTTTATAAAATAATTTTTTTTCATTTTTCACAGTTACTAGAGGACTTTATTTTCTTAATTCTGACACTGATATTTAGAATTATCCTTTTATTTGCTTGTATGAAAGACCTGGGTGACTTGCACCCAGTAAGAGAAGGGCAATTCTGCAAAGAGCTTGGATGCCCTGCAACTCAGGCATCCTCAGGCAGATCTGAGTTTAAAAAAAGTATATGACCGGACCTGGAATAGATTCATCCCCAAATCAACTTCTTGTTCATCCTCTTGAGTACCCTTAGAGATACCCATAGCCTATTTTTGAAGACTGTCAATATGAGAGATTGGGGATATTGAGCTATCTCAAATTTCAAATTTGTTGAACAAATTCATGGTTTAATCTGACATCCTAAGATCTACCAAGGGTGAAAATAAGCTGAAGTAAATCCCAACAACAAGAAAAGGTAGCTGGGGATGACAAGAGATGGGAATGCGGTGGAGAGAACAAGGACAAGCCACAGACATGCTCCAGTTTCGCCTTGTGGGGATGGGGAGAGAATTAGAGCTTCTAGCTCTTTTGATCAAGAGCTGACATTTGTGCGCTTACTCTATACCTCATATAACCCATATATACTTACATTTGAGACTCAGAAACAAAATATCAGAACTGGTATTTATACTTTTGTTTTTAAACCAAAACCATTACAAGAAAACTAATGTTTAATGCTATTTATTAAGCAGATCGGGTCTATCAGAGGGATGGTCCATGTCTTACACCTTATGCAATTCATCCCAACGGGACATATGAAAATTCTTTCTCAAAGAGGAGGACAGGATGTGTTCAAATACCTATTTGCTTTCAGAACTTCCCCATGGACTGTGGTTTCACCTTTGCCTGGATAGGGGGATTTATGCCCTTGTGTAATTAGCTTTAACTACACTAACTCTTCCAGAATAGATAACTGGATACAAAATTATTCCCCAGAGAAAAACCAGGTTTGAGTTACTCATTAGGCAAGCACACATGAAAACAACAAATGGCTGCATTGGTGCTTGAGCGTCTAGCATGAGCTCTTCATCAGCCACATTATAAGATAAGCAATTCTCTGTAATCAGACGTCATAAGAATTTAGTCCAAAGACAACTTTATCAGGAAGACCAAACAAAACATGGATTTCCAGTCACAAAATGTATACTGTGCCATGAGACATGAATGGAAGATTGATGGAATGAAACTTTCATGATTAACCAGGTACTTAAAATACTTATTATTTCACCCTTACCTCCTTTGTGTGATAGTTGTCTGCTTATAATTTATAAATAAATACGCGCCCGTTAGGGGTAAAGGCTTGAGGTTTATTTACTCATGGAGTGACTATTAAAAAGCTGTATAGACCACATGCTAGACTTAGTTCTGTCCATAACCAGCTCCAGGATGTGGGGGCCAGTGTGTGTCTTTGCTCATTACATACCCCTTTAGCAGGTTCACCACTTGCTACACGATTAAACTCATTATTTACTGTAAAGGACACTTCCTATTTATGTTGCTGAACATTCTGACAGTAAAGTCCCTACAAGCTATATCACCTACGTTGGATTCTAACTTGGTCATCTGTGATAGGGTCACTGTGTCCAGATTGATTTTTAGTATTATTTCAAACCATCGTGATTGCTCTCGCAAGCCAACCCATGTCAGAGAACATTCAAAGGCTTATGCCTGCTCCCCTTTAATGTTAAAGACACACATGCAAAACGATAGAATTTTATGGGCACACAAAAGCCATGTTTTCAGGGCAGTTCTCTCGGACTGTTCACTGCTCATAGGCATTATTCTCAGGAAGCCACTTTCGACTACTAGACACATATGAGGTCTGCAGTTAAATTAGCATTATAGAGGACAAAAGAATGTTAAGTGGTCTTCAGAATTAAAAGCAAGGTTTTGTCAGCTTGAAAGAGGATCAGTTGAAATTATATCCTATCTGCAAATGTTGTTTGAAGAGGAGATATTAAAATGAAAGGGGTGAGAAAAACAGGAAGGAGAGAGGCAGTCATTTCTTTTTTAATCTAAACTTCATCCTTAGTAGAGAATCTCATTACACTGAACATTTTGAATATTGGATCAGACCTGATGATGTGTCTAAGGTATGTACAATGGCCTTTAAACAATGATTGACTAATCACTTTACAGAATTCTCATTGCCTAACTCTATTTCCCTCCCCCCTTTTAAAGAAAAAACTCTTATTCATACATTAATTCAGTTCAGAAGATCTGATCCACGTAAGTTAACTCCATGTAAAATCTTCAAAGTGAAAACCAAAAACAGGTTGACAGGTTTATAAAGCTTGCCTGGATTTGACCTCAGAATAGAAATGTCTACTCTCAGGCAAGTTTAGCCCATTCTTTTTCTGGTGTGCACCTGAACTGCAGGAGCTAGTCATGAAAAATTCATGCAGGATGCTTCAGCAGTCGCACCTATGTCCTTAACATCTGCTGGCTTCACGTCACATTAAAACTTCAAAGTGAATCCACCTCAGAGATGGCAGCAAGCTTTCCCTGGTAGTGGTAGAATGGATAGTTCAGAAAAGTCCTCCTCTACCTGACAGGAGATATCTGCAGAACACCCTGTAATTTATCTTCTTAACCATATAAAAGGGGAGACATATTAAAAGATAACAATGTCATCTACTCCACAAGCACAAAACAGCAGGAGGTACCATTATGGGACTGCAGTTCACTTCTAATTGTCAGGCTTTCAAAAATATTTATTTATTTTAACCTCAGCCCTCCTTATCTCTTGCTTCCCATAAGCTTCAGGGGTACCCAAAATACTTAGCAACTGAAAAGGTGGCGAGGTTTTGAACTCTCAAGAGCATAGTTGTTTAGGAAACTACATCATTGCCTTCTGTTAGCTGAGTGCCCACCGCTCATTGGGGTATTCTGAGACAAGGCTGGCGCTGGGGGCTCCTCTCCTGGACACTAGGCTGTCCTAACGCCAGGAACGGTTGATGAGTACAACAGGAAACAAGAGGTGGGGCCACAAGGCACTTTCTGGTTTTAAATTAATTATAGTACCGGAATTTAATTTCCAGTACCCTACCACCTTGATTGTATTCACTATTTAAAGCTCCCCTACTTTATTCTCCCGATGCAGGGGAAAAATATGTCTTCGTTAAGTGATAATTGACTGTAATATCTTTTGATTCTTCAGAAGTGCTAGCTGGCAAGTTTAAAATTTTTTTTCATCAATCTTATTTGGTGTTTTTACAAAACTATATCAGAAAAAAAGATGTCGAAGTCTGCAGAACACACTATATCTTAGAACCAGGATGACGAGGTCTCCAGAATCTCTAATTCCATAATAAATTTGGAGAGCCCAAGCACTTATTCAGTGTTTCCCGGCCTCACGAGCTGCTGGCAGTGAGGTCTGGGACCGCAGTTTCCACTGTGCACAGCAGTCTCTGCTGTCCAAAAGGGAGCAAGATTTAAACATACAAGTCTAGGGTTTTCTGCAGATTTATCAGGACTTCTGATCTTTCGAGGTTTTCAAAATAGAACTTTTAGTGAGAAGATGCATAATTGGGTGCCATTGACTTCTAGCTAAATCCAATATGTCAACAGTTAGGTTCTCCTAAGAATTAAAATAAGGTTGTTCCCTCAACCTCCTTGCTCCTCACATTTTACCTGTCCTGATGATGAACAAAGAATACATAAGGGAGCAGAATGCAGGTTTTTCCTAAGATTTAAAATAAGTCTGTCCATATCATCAACCTCCTTATATCTCACCTTCTACACATTTTACCTGGTGCCAATGAAAAGATAAAAATATACAAGGGAACAAAATGTAAGGCAGTTAATTATAATATTTATGAGCTGCTTCCAATATAGTTCTTGGTTGGATTCATAACTAAAATTATTGGAAAAAATTTACATATTCCAATCATCTAATGCCATGGTATTACATGGGTATGGCAGCTTGCAAATTCACTGTATTAGTTTTATTTTCTACTTTTTTTTTTATAGAGTAGGCATATGGAAAACTATGAGGTGCAGTCTATTTTATAACTTTGTGATGTTAGTGTCATGTTAACCAGAATATTTGTGGAATTCTGCCACCTTTTTCTAATAGACTGAGGTCAATTTCCTTGTTTCTGACTCAGAGTTACACTGATTTGACCTTTTACTATCATCCTGTTATGTACAATACACCTGAGTGCTGAATTAGATTTGCCAAACAGTATATAAGCTCTAATCATAAAATTTAGAAATCATTACAGTCATCACAATCTATTTGATAATACCATTTTCATCCTTTATTATCAATATTGAAATAAATATCCTGATAAACCACATTGATTTCTATCATGACTCTTGGTTCAGATTCCTTTAAATAGCCGTATATCATACACTGGATTTTGTGAACTCCACACCTAATCAAAGAATATAACTCTCCAAAGCATTAAAGAGGCCAACTCTTCACCCAGTTTATAGTCTGGTGTTCAGGATTCAAGTTCTAGGAACTGTGGTGATGACAGTGACTCAGAAGCACTCAACCAAATGGTGCTTGGCACATAAGGGCACACTCAATCAATTCCCACAGCCTCCTACCCCAAAATTTGTCACAGTCACCCAGTAAAACCTACTGGGCCTAAAGCAACCATATCCCTCTTGAACCAACAGATGCAGGCACTATGGTCCTATCCCAAATACAAATCAAATCTTCTGAAATGACCTGAAGGAAAAAGCCATCCTTTGAGGCATTAATATTTTTAAAATTAATTAATTTGCTTACCTCATTGTTAATTTTGAACGATAGTTGATTTCTGCCCTCAGGTGTAGTCCTTACAGTTCTCCCACCACCGGAGCACCCACCATCCATAACCATAGTTCCTTAAACTCTTCTGTCCCTCGTTTTTTCCCCACCCCCTCTTCTTCCCCCGCTATCGGTCCCAGATCTATGGTCATATATGCACATTGAAATATTACTCATCAATCAAAAAAGATAAACTCATTTTGCAGCAACATGGGGGAAGCTGGAAGGGGTTATGCTAACTGAAGTAAGGCAGAAGGAAAAAGATACGTAACAGATGGTTTTATTAATATCCAGGATATAGAGAACAAAGGTCAGGAAAAAGGTATTTTTTAAATGGATAAAATCTACTACCATACAGGCAAATTGACTTAATTCACTTATGTATAGCATTTCATAATACCTTGAAATTTATAACCATTTCCCAAATGCACTTTCTCAAAAGCATAATCACTGCATTTTACTGCATTTCATGCTACAACATTTGGTGACATGCCCTCTGAGATGCAGGTTTTAATCACAGAGTTTAGAGTTCTTACTTTTGGTCATTTTCCCCTTCTCCGACACTAGCACAATTTCTGCCATCTTCTTTCAAAGACCAACCATTTAAACTAAGTTTCCCTAAACTAAATTTTCCATAAGTAAACTGAACATATAGCTGTGATAGGTGTATTCTCCCCATGTTTCAGTTTTAGTTAAATCATGTAGAAGAAATTATCAGCTGATTATGCTTAAGACATATTGCTAACTGCAACACCTTAGTGTAAATATTGTCTCAAGGATTTTATTACTAAATTAAAAGAATATAGCCTTGTTCATTTTAGTCTCAAATAAGGTTTATGGCTACAATTCCTTAATAATCAAAATATTTTTTTTTGTTGTTATGGAAAGTACATAGTGACAGTGTAAAAATCAAAAATGTTTTTTTATTCCCAAAACAAGTAAGACCTTGCATTCAGAATTATCAGTTGAATTCACAATTTTTTGTATGTCACATCACAGAAAACAACTACTGACATTGGAACAACGTTAAACCGTAACCTCTATACTGGCAAGGTAAGATTTATTGCAAAATGACCCATGAGATAGTGGTTATTAATTAAATCAAGATTGGATTGCCTTCAAAATTATCACTTGGAATTTCAAAACTCACCTGCTACACTCAAGGAAATGTACGGGCTGGTCTTGTTCTCCCCGTTCCGCTCGTTGACGGCCTGCACGTAGTAGGCACCGGCATCTCCGGCTGTGGCTGCAAGTATCACCAGTTGATTCTGCAGCGTGATAGCTCTGTGTCAGAGAAGGGACAGTGTCAAAGTCACTCTATGGGGCTGCTTAATTATAAGACAAATTAACTTACAAGGCCAACTACAGGAAAGATGAAAAACTTTTAAAAAATCTGGAATAGTGCAATTGTCAGGAGGGTCTAGGAGCTCCAACCCTTGGCTGTTAAGAAGGCAGTACTGTGGGGTATATCCATTCAGGGTTTGTTGAAACTCAGAGGTTCAGGCAGGACTATTTGACCATGCGGTGGTCACAAACCTTTCAAACAGAGGGTGAGACCATCAAAACCTGGACCAGGGTAAATGAATTCGTTGTGATTTTTCTGGGGATCCTCATGAGAGCCTGTCTGTATCTATGTCTAGACTAGCGGGCATAGTGCTGACCTCTTCAACTCAAGTCTCCCATCATCCCAGGCTCCAGGACCACATTTTTCTGTCTGCGCGCTAGAAGTGCAGACAATCTGTCTACTTGATCATCATGGAATCCTTTTCCTACATCCAATTCTTATATAAAAAGGAATCTCTGAGACACATTTGACCCACCTCAGCTCTCTTTAGAAACAAGAAAACTGAGAATCTGAGACGTTAAGTTATTTGTCTCGGGTAACACAACAGATTAATACCAGAGAGAGGATTAGGTCTCCCCAGAAGCCACTGCAACCATTCCAGACACAGACTCTCATCAGATTAGTTATTTAAGAGAGAAAAAGAAGAACAGTAATAAAGGCACACTTCCACAAATCCAAGCAACTTTAAAATGAGTGCCTTAGTAACCTTTCCTGAAGCTATAATTCTGTATTCTTTTTGCTAATTAAGGGGGTAGAGGAGGTAGGATTTTTTCTAAAAAAACAACAAAACAAAGGTGAGTAAACTATTGCTCATCTGGTGAATTAGGCACTAGAGGAAAAAGGTATGCTGAGTATCAAAATATCAGTAGTCTGTACTTGTTCTCCAAGAACACTAGAAACACCCTGGGATTCTACAGTGACTTGTTTACCTCCTACGATTGTGTTATCTACAGGGAACAGTTCTATTTGTTTGTTTTTAAATCCTAGATAATCAATCATAGCCTTTCTAGATTTAGATAAACTAAGATCTCTATTCTGGAAATACAAAAAATATGCAAAGTATGTAACTTCTTTTGAGAAATTTTAGAGTAATCATCTTTTTCTTCTTGATATCTTTTGGAAAGCTTTTATAAAAAGTCTTGATTTGTATACATTATGTAAGATTATATTAGGGAGTTACTGCTTATTCAGGGTAGGATATATTACAGTTTGAGGCCTCTATGACTAACTTACCTCATTTCTCATTTAAGAAAATTTCTCTATTAGGAAATTTTCAATTTTTAGTCCCATAAAAATATTTCAAAAAAGTTTTACTATAATTATTTATGACTCCTTTATAGACTCCTTTATAGAACCATAGAAATCGTTCCATTTTATTTTAGTATATATTACACTGGCACCTAAAATTAAATATGAATATTTACTACACATGAAGCTATACGTTTAATAGTACTTAAAGTACTTAAAAACTGAATATATCATAACTTCTTTCTTCAACAGCTGATTTTTGCCATAGTAATTTTAAGTATGCCTATTATTTCACAGAATTATAGTGCAGAAATGCCCATTAATTCTCTGTATTATTTATTACATTGTTTCAAGGGTATTGAAGCAAAAAATGCATGCATAAAAATATTAAAGCTTACATCTATTATAGTTTATATTTAAGTTTATTTTTTCATTTAGATTTTAATTTCTATACCAGTTTAAGTCAAAACTCATGAAGAAAAACTTAATCTAGTGCCAAAAATAGCATCACAACAATGCCAAGACTTTGGGGAATATTAGATTTAATTAGGATCAATTCCCAGAAAACTTTACTCTTTTTCCCTATCCAACTCTTTCTGAACATAGAATTTTGACAAAAGAAACTAATCTCTTTAATAACAATTAAAATCTAAAAACATTCATCTTAATTTCAAATTCTGATAATTGCTGTGATACTGTAAAAGGGTGGTCCTCAGGAAAAAAGGTATGTCCCAGGTTCCCTGTCCCACCCAAGGCAGGGTGGAACTGAGCAGGATGTAAGAAGCTTGAGAAGAGAGACAGGACACACACAGAGGAGACACAGAACACAGACAGAAGACAGGAGGAGACGGAAGAAGGATGGAAAGCCATAAGAGGCCCAAGGAACAGAGAGACTTGTAAAGAAGCTGCACTGGCCTGGACTGATTGAAATAGATGTGGGTGAGAGACCCGTGGGGAAGTTAACGATGGCTGTGTTGATTTTGGTTTTGATTTTGTTTTGTTCCTCTCAGAATTGTCTGACTGTTTCTGACCCTTTTGGATGGGTCCCTGCCGAAAGGTATTTTGGTTCCTCCCAAATTGTCTGGCTTTTTCTGACCCTTACGTGTGGGTCCCTGCCAAAAGCTGTTGTAGACTTGTGGCAGGCTTTCGTGACTTGCTTTGGGCCAATCCCGTTTGGGTGGACTTGTACCCACGAGGAGTTGGGTAACATTGGGTGCTTGACTTAGAAAATATATTCTTTGTCTTCTCTGTCCTTTCTAGTTGTATTAAAGTTTCTTTCCACAAAAGGTCCTATATATTTTGTATTGATGCGGCAGATGGCAGAACTCATTTAGAACAGGGCAGGTCTGGAGGTTTCAGGGGTGCCCCTCTCCCTGCCCTGTAACAATACCTAAGAACAATGTTTGAAGACAGCCAAGGGAACCATGCATCCATCCAGAGTCTTCGTCCCTAAAAGCCCCTGATGCCGTTGAAATGCCACGCCTTCCCCCGGCAGTTGGCGAGTGAGGCCCATTCCCACCACCAGATTTGGGTCTTGATCATCGAAAGTCAGTAAAGGTACCTGGCCTCGGGCCTGGGGCCCACATTCTGCCCAATTAAAGCAAAGGGGAAGAACATACTTGTGGGGGAGGGGAGATCTCTTGTGGGATCCTAGCCAGGAAGTAGGTTTTCCAAGAAAGGTCATGTATAAACAAGAGCAGGAGGAAGACAGAATATTGAGACTCAAAATAAATTGCACCAAAGCCTAGAGGCAATGAGGAAGAAACAAGTGAAGTGATCTTTTAACAAGGCCCTTACATATGTTCATAAAATATTCAGTGAAAAGTGAGATTGCTGAGGTTGGGGCTGACTTTCAACCACCATTCCATATCTCCACAATTACACAGTAGCAGTGTGGTCTGGGGAACTGAGCACAACTAGTGTTTATGCTGATCAAGATAATCCAATTCCCCTTGCCAGTGACAAAGAGGAAATCCGACTTTGGTGTTTATCTGGTGACTATTACTGGTCTGTGGGCAGATGAGTTAGTTTCAATGACTGAAGGTCAAGACTTCCATTCCATTAGTAGGGAATCAGACCTTTCTCTCTCCACCGGATGTGAATAGGAAGCATGCTATTTCAGATGTTCATGGTGGCAATTTTATGGCCATGAATGGAACCCTCTTAGCATGAAGCTGATAATACTGATGGCAGGATGGAGAGAATGGAAAGTACCGGGTCCATGATCTTGATAACCTGATGGAGTCAATGAACCACTGTGAAGCTTATCTTATTTCTGGAGTCCCTGTTTCAAGAGATAACAGACTCCATCCACTTTTAAACTTGTTTAAGTTAGGGGTTCTGTTACTAGAAGTCAAATGCACAGAGATACAGATTCAAAGCAGAATATGCGATAGCATCATAGTATGCATTTGAGAGAAAAAATTTAAAGTATGTGTCCTCTGTGTATAGAATGTAAATACTCTATGTGTGTTTCTAAATACATGTATGTATATATGTAAAATGTTAACAGTTGATAGCTCTGAGTGGAAAGACTGCACATTGATTTGTTTTGATTTCTGTATTTTAAAATATTTTTCCACAATAAATATCACTTTTGTTATCAGCAGAATTATTTTCAAAACAAGTATGAGAGCATGCTAAGCTATTATGGTAGCAAAGTTTAACTTTGCCTATAACATGAACTATTTGGCTTTATTATAACATAATTCCAAGGTAGTAATTTAAAACTTACAGTGACTTTATAGGAAAATTATAGTATTAAGCCAGAGAGACTTTATTTTAAATTTTTTTAAATAAATGTATGCATGGCTTTATATAAAATTATTTCCTTAGCATTTCCTGCCCTAATTCTACATTTCAAAATGAAATCTCAGAAGTCTAACATCTAATTCCAGTGGAAAATTATAAAGGAAATAAAGGGGAAAAAAACTTAGCCCAATATGAGTGAGAATCTATAGCTCAGGAAATCAGAACTCTGAATTCATAAAGAACAAGTTAAAGGGTTCCTTGCTACTGACTACTAGCACAGTAAGGGTTTCTATGAGAGAAAATAATCAATCAGTTGGCCATAATAATGTACTTCACTAATGAAGGAAACACTGCAATTTAGCAAAAGAGGACTAATTACAATGGGAAGTTTCTTTTCTTTCATTTTTTTTAAATTGAGGTGGCAGTTTATAATGTTGTATAGATTCTAGAAGTACATTTTCTCACTTCAGCAAGGGCATGTTTTGCACTAGGCCCACAATCAAATGTCAGTCACCATCTACCTCCAACCAACTGGCGCACCTTTGTCTCTAGTAATCACTGTTCTGTTTTCAGAACCTAAAGGTTTGATTTTGTTCTGTTAGTCCCTTTGTTTCCTCCCCTTTATATTCCACAAATGAGTGAAACCCTACAATATTGGCCTTTCTCCTTCTGACTTATTTCGCCTTGCATAATCCCCTCAATGGGGACTGGATGAAACCAATCTTTTGGTTTGGAAAAGTCTCTGGTTATCAATAAGTAATTTGATTCCTCAACACTTTCAACACAAACTGTGATATTGTATACATACTGATTTATACATGATGATGAAAATTTAGTAAAATAAGAACATTGCCCATACTATAAATATAGACGTATAATTTGGGGCTGTGATTTTACCATTATAAATGTTAAAGCGGTATTTCATTAGCTTCAAAAGACACTTAAATACATTTTTTTAAAAAGAAAAGCCAGACAGTCAAAAAAAAAAAAAGCAGAACATTAGTTTTTAAAGTCTTAAGAAATAAAAGCATTTAAAATATTCTCTATTTTACTTAAGTAACTTTTTAATAATTTAGTTCTAAAGATTACTGTTCTGTGTATAATCTGGATCTCAAGTCTCTTCACTTAATAGCAAATTCAAGACAGATAACTTCAAAATTGATGAACTTCCCTTACTTGTATAATTACAAGAAATAAAATTGCTTCCAAGTAGTTTTAGCAATAATGAGTCTCAATAAATGTTAAGGAACCAGAAAGACATGTTTATTTAGTTGGAAAGTAAACACTCACTCCTGACTATTTACCCTAGGTACAAAAAGAGCATTTTAAAAGCAAGTGAAGAAGCCTGTTTGTGAAAACTGTTTCTCAGAATTTCAAACCAATGTAAATGATGAGTTGAGTTGTGTTCATTAATAGAAGACAGGAACATTCAGGATACATAAGAAGCACTGGGTAAATGGGCTTGCAATTTAGCACTACAGTACAGTAATGCAGGTTCCAACATGAAAAGCAGCCAATTGATTTGAGATATATGTTTATCCAGTAATAGACATACTGGTCTTCTGTGGTAGAAAAAGGAACAAAAGGTGACTGGAAAGGGAAAATCTTAGACATAGGAAGGGACCATTCAAGTCTTCCATTAACTTAGTTACCACTGTGGTCCATGTAGTGGGAAACATTTCAGTGTAGTTCATGTAGGGGTCCTCTTCTATGGCAAGTACAGCTAATTTCATACCAACAAGTATATGAAAACAATTAAATTTATCTAACTTCACTTTCAATCTAATTCTTCTCCTCTATTTTGACTGTCAACTGAATTACAGATATAAATGGAGATGTTATAGGGTGGCATTTCAAAATCAGTAAATCATTTGGATCTTTAAAATCTTTTAAATTTTTAACATATTCAGATACCCAAATGTCCTGCCTTATGTATGCACAGAACCTGAAAAATAGTATGTGGTCAACAAATTTGTGTTGAATAAATGAATGAAAAGAAGAAAATATTGAGATATTCATATTCACATATGTGTTCTGACGAAACCTTTCTGAATTGCATCTACATGTTGCTGCCAGGCAAGGAGTGGAGTAATTTAACCATTTGTTAAGTATGTGTGGGGCACCTGCCATGTGTAGAACACAGTCTGGGAAGCAAACTGGGAAATGTGGTCATTGAAGCAAAAGAGCTATCTCCAAGGGAAGCAGATAGCCAATAGATACAAGAAAAACAACAGCTATATGGAGTCCCAAATGTGTGAAGTAAGTCTGTGTATTCTGTAAAATTGCAGAGGAGGATAAATATGTCAAATAGGCAACTGACCATCACAAAGCATGCAGGTCCAGCCACACCTATGATCCCATGACAGCTTCATAATATGTAAAAAAAATGGGATGTCTAATTAGGAGGACTGACTGGTTCTCTCATTCTGCAGACACTTACTGGCAGAGGGGTGGAGAAACACTTCTGGAAGTGACTTAGGAGGAAATACCATCCTTACTTCTGCTGCTCCTTCTGCTCATTCATCCCACCTTTCACCTCAAGCTTTGGCCAAGGGCTTCTATAAGGTAGCACTTGTCCAAAGGGGCAATGCATC
>PVIJ01015877.1:0-34777 GCA_004024925.1 Scalopus aquaticus
AAAAAAAAAAAAAAAAAAGAAGTTGTCCTTTTTTACCTGAGTGAGACATGTGCTGTGACTATGTTTTGTGCAAGGGCTTGGGCCTAGGATGGGCTGGGAAAGAGCATCCCAGTATCCTGGAAGCTTGGAGAAATACCAGTCAAACTATTGGGGCAGAAGGGTATGTGCAATGAAAAGAAACATGAGGTTTGCCTGATGATGAGAGAAGCTGGGATGGGAATGAAACATTTGATTGGCTAGTGGGCGAGAGTGATCCTGAAAAGCATTGATTTCCAGGCTAACAGTGTAGCTACCCCTTAATAGTAAAAAGGATTTGGCAGTACATACAGTAGGTATGGGATGGGGAAATAGGTAGGAACCCAAATTGCAAGGAAAAAATTGGAGAAGCTTATTTGTTTTCTCTTGAAAACCAGGATAAGAATGGGCTTCTCGAACAAGTTAAGGATTATCTCAAGGTGGATTGCATGCATTTGCACTTTTCACTCAAAAGAATGCAGCAAACATTTACAAAAGCCAAAGAGAGAAGCAGAATCCCAAGTGTGAATTGATTTGTGAGTGAATAAAAAGGTGAACAGAGAATATTATGCTAAATGAAATATATCAGTCACGGAAGAGCAGATCTGTATGGTTGCATTTATAAGAGATACCAAGGAGTCAAGTTCATAGAGAAAGTAGAATGGTAGTTTCCAGGAGCTGGAGAAGGGGATTGGATAATTGTTTATTGGGTATAGAATTTTAGTTTGGCAAGATGAAAAGAGTTGTGGAGAGTAATTGTTCAACAGTGTAAGTGCACTTAACTCTTGTGAACTGTACACTTACAGTTAAGTTGGTAAGTTTGTTTTTTGTCTATTTTACCATAATTTATTTCAAAAAAGAAATCACCGAGAGGACGACTTCAGTTGCATCAATAGAATTTAATTAGACAAAGGAGCCTTTTTGGTTTCGTGTATAATTAAACATTAGAACAAGTACAGAAGGGGGCTGTGGTTTTGCTTTCCCTTGCTAGACAAAGGGGAATATAATAATTGAGAGATTTTGTGGAAGTATCTGAAAACAGAAAATAATGTTTGTGGCCTCTGTCTGCCCATTCAGTGAAGTGACCATGAGATAGTCATTTAACCTCTTAATCTCAGTGTTTTCACCTCACCAGAAAAAAATCAAGCCAGGATCTGGCCACTCTGGACCGTAAATGGGGTGTTGGCATGACCATGGCTACCGGAAACACACAAGCCACTGTTGTTAAGACATCCCGTGTTGGGAATTTCCACCTGCCAGGAGAACTTCATCTAGTGCAGTAACCAGAGTCTGGAGGAGCTCAGAGATCTTCTGGCATGTTCCTGGGACATCCACAAACCACTCCACTTGAGTCATCCTAGATATAACCTTCAGAAAGTTGGGGGTGCCGAGATGGCAAAGTCAAATTCTTTGGAAAGACAGAGATTGGTGAGTTAATGATGTGAGAAAGAGGAGCTCAATTGAAAGGGAACTCAGTTTCCTGCCATGCTGTGTGGTGCGGTTGAACCAAGAGGAAAACTGATCATACTTCCATCTGCTTTATAATGCCCTGCCCACTCAGTGTCCAGGGTTTTGTTTGGGGTCTGCTGAGTTATACTGGGATAAGTCCTTATGGACCTAGGATTATTGGAGTGGTTGTTTATGGTGTGGGAGATGTTATGACTAAATAGAAACCATGATAGACCTGCTAAATAGTTTGCTTTTCTCTCCTCAAGCTTTAATTCAAGTGAGTAGTCTGTGGGAAAGATACTAAGGTGACCCAGAAGTTTCCCCTATTGCTGCGCTGCTGATAGGACAGGCCTCCTCAGGCTGGGCTTCACTGACAGCCCTAAGGCAAGGTGTCCCCTAGGATAAAGTGCTTACTACTCTAGCACTATCTGTAACCCCCAAACTCATGGTCAGGGACACCACCCAGAGGTAGTCCTCACAGCACTCAGTAGCCAGACTTATTGTACATATAATTCACACAAGAGAGTATAAAAAAGGGATTCTACCTTGTGTGTTTTACCCTTCTTACCCATTCAGACCATCGCCCCAGAATTCCCACTGGCGCCCTGTTGTCTTCCTGCTCCCCCATCCTCCTACTGTAACCACTACTGATCCTCCCTAGAGGTACTTATTCGTAACATTAGTACCCTTCCCCATATTATTTTTAATAAATGGTGTTTGGGCAGTTGGTTATTCATGTGGAAAAAGAAATCTTGATCTCTTACCACATACAAAAAGCAATTCCAGGTGGCCTGCAGATATAAATATGAATGATAAAATAATAACAACTTCTGGAAGAACACCTAAGAGAACATCTTAATGATTCTGAGGGAGGCAAATATTTCTTAAAGGAGTAGTCATAAAGAAAATCATGAATTGGACTGAATTAAAAAAATTGGAACTTTTGTCAGCAAATTCTATCATTAAAACCGTAAAAAGGCAAGTTTCAGCATGAAGAAAATATTTAAAATATCTTTGTCTTATAAAAGATTCATATCCATAGTATATGATACACAGCTCCTGTAAATTGGTGAAATAAAAACTACTACATAAAAGAAAAATGGACAACAGATTGAAAACTAAGTATCCAAATAATCAGTAAATGTATGAGAAGTTGCCAAAGTTTCTTAATCAAAGGGAAATGCAAATTAAAGTCACACATGTACCTGAATGGCCAAAATTTACCACGAAGAATTCTGAGTGTGGGCAAATATGGAGAACAACTTGCTCTCTATTTCTGTGTCAACTGTAATAATGACTTTGGAAAACTGTTTGGCACTATCTACCAAAGCTGAATATGTCCATAGACTAGAATCCAGAAATTTCACTCTGAGGACTGTACTCAATAGAAATCAGGCAAATGTTCACCGATGTTCATAGTTAATCATGATTGCTGAAATACAAGCTACCCAGGCATGCATAGCCTTCTAATTTTGCTGATCTATACATATAAAAATACATAATTTGTGTTCAAAACTACAAATGTATATATGTGAATTGCTAGGCAGAATTGACCTGAATGACTCAAAATACAAGATGAATTTCATAAACACAATGCTAAATATACCCATTACCAAAAATGTATATGCTGTGATTCCCTTATTAAAAACTCCAGAAAAAAGCAAAGCCAACACCTAGATTGTTAGATGTCCAGACAGTGGTTGCCCTGGGGGAATTAGCAGTAACTGAAGGGGGCCCTCGTGGTTCCTGGAGAGAAATATCCCAGTGTGTGACCAGGGTGCTGGGTGCACGAGTGTGTCCTCTTTGTGAAAGTCCTTCAGCTGTATCCCAGGATTTGTGTCCTTGAATGGCTTTTGTTGCATCATACTTCAACAAACTATTTACAATGTTGATGAAAAAAAAAAAAAGGTGGATCCATTTTCCATCATTCTCCAAATAAAACATGGCTTTCAAAGGAGGGACATTTGCTTAAACCCACTGTATCTCCATTCTGTGGAAATTCAGATCCTAAAGGAAAAGGAATTGAGCTCCTGAAGTGAGGAAACTGGGACCCTCAGGGACCATTTCTTCATTCCAGGTAAGGTATCAGGCCAGGAGCTGCCTGGCCTCTGTCCACCCATTGGCCTCTCATGGTGCCGTGAACACAGACTGTGTGCTTATGCCATCACAGCGGGTGTGTTCAGAGTGTGCATGTGAGTCCAGCGACCTATGAAGAAGGCATTATATCGGCAAAACATTTTAGCAGTTTCTTTGCCCTATAATCTTTACACACCTATAGGGCAGATGAAGTTGGTAATTCAATGCCTAATTTCTCTGATGAGGAAGCTGAGGTCCAGACAGGCTGCGCAGTGTGTACAGATTCCCAGTCAATATGTGGAAGGTGAAGAGTGGCCTAGTGCCAGATTCTAGCTCCCACATCAATAAGAGAAAGTCAGCAGACAAGGTGGATAGGAAGATACACAAAAATGGCTTGGATGAAACCAATTTGACAGATGGAGAACATGAGAAAGTTATTTGGAGAGTAGCTGTGATGATCCTGAAAGACTCAAACTCTGAATTGAATACAGATGAAGAAATTTGTCTGCTCGAACTGGGGAGTTGTATAAAATTAGACTGAAAAGACGATGGTAGGATTAATGTCAGCAATAAATTAAATCTGAGGCAGTGCACACGTTACAATAGGGCAAGAAGAGAACAGACAGTCCAGTGCTTCGGGGGGTCCTTCCAATATAATCCAAGCTTGAGGCACTGAAGACCTGGCTAATGCGACTGACCATGGGGGCCGATGGGGGGCAACTAGAGAAATACTGAAGAGACAACTGAGGAGGCTGCACAGCTGATTTATGAAGGGAACAAAGAAGAGCTTTCAAAGAAGATCCCCAAGTTTTAACAGTGGAAAATGATAGAAATTTTACTTTCAAAAAAGTTATTTTGAAGAACAAAGTAGATCCTTCTCCCTAAGGGAGAGTTGAGGTTCATTTTAAAAAGTTAAGATTTCTGCCTAAGAAATCTAATGGAGACAAAAGTAGTGTAGGTTTTATTCTAAAGTATGGTACAGAAAGAACACCTATCTTCAGGAAGACAACATAGTTTAATAGGAAACTCAAAACAGACCAGCATTGCGGGATCGATCTTAATTCTGTTGTAAATAAGCTGTATGATCTTAAGCAGATAACTTTAGTTCCGTGGACCTTGGTTTATTCTTAAGCAAAACAAGATTGTTGTCCTCCAGGTCTCTAAGGTCTTTCTACCATGGGGAGTCGATGAACTTTAAGTCATTCAAAGTTTTGCACAGCCTTAAACTGCTTAGTTCTGAAGTGTGACCCCACCAAGCAAATGAAGAGATTTGTGTAAATCATCAGGCAGGCAATTCTGCATCAACAGAATTGATTTCCAAATCAATGAAGTTTGAATGAATGCAGTTCAAATAATTGATGCCAAAAAAAAGTGCTGAAGTTAGTTCAAATGAAGCCTCAGTTGGCATTTCCCTAGCTCCTGGAGGCACACAAGAAGGAAAGTCGGTGAGTCAGGGGTTTGTTTCCCTGTGCTGGCTAAGGCAATGGCATGGGAGAGCCCCTGCTACCCAGCCTTCCACTGTGCCGGACACATCAAAATGTGATGTCACAGCGCACAGGTGAAGTTCACAGAGAGAGCTGCATTACAAATAACAGATGCAGGGTATACACGAACTCAAGTTCAGGTGTCTTAGGAAGAACATGAGCAAGGCAGAAGCACATGAACACTTACTAAGTAGCACCACAGACCAAGATCTGATGTATTATTTCCTGTATCCTGTTATTGGCTATCTTTGTCAAAACATGAGTATTAAATGTGCTGCTTCCTTATTCATCTCAGAGTGCAAATCATCCTTCATGGAATGTTACAAGTAAAATGCATGACATGTTTTTCATCAGCTTTCTTCCACAAGGGAAGGACATGCTGCAGGGAAAGTCCCAGAGTTGCAAAGCAAAGGTAATTTACCTTGAGGAATAAATAAATCTGGCCCATTCACATACATCTTCTTAGTCTATACAACCAAACAGAACCACGTGTCTGGTTTTGGAAGCCTCTGGCAGCAGAAAACTCTAGGAAAAACACACTCTGGCCATGGCCTTGGTGTGGAGGTAGTTCCTGCGGGTCCCAGGCTGAACCTGGGGCGGGGGAGCTGCTGCAGACTGCGCACTGCCAGCTGCCCGCCGCAGGGCAAGCCCCTTCACATCAATATTTCGTTTCCTGCTGTTATGTGGAGCCCCACTCAAAACGTGACTTGTAAGGCTGGAAAGAAAATTCCCTTTCGTTGTTGTTTGAATTGGCTTCTGTAGGAGCGGAAGACTTATGTGTTTGAACTGGCTCCCACGCTGACCAAATCTAGACCTGCAACTCTCATAATCAAACTGTCATCAAGATAAGTCAAACAGCAAAATTAATAATTGGTGCACTTCCCAGTGCTGTTGATAGCAGGCTCCTTCTAAAACCCTGGGCGGTCAGTGAAAAGGAGAAAGAGGTGGTTCTTATTCTCACAAGGCTTTATGACAAAGACAGACCGTTTATAAGTTTTTTTAAGTTATGCCTACTGAATTTGTCTTTTAGTTATTTTTAAAAATGATGTTTATTGAGATAACCATTTACAACACTATATCTTTCAGGGGTCTGCAGTCACACTCTGCAAATAGATGTTCATACCCTGCCCAGCACCAAAACACCAACCATCTTCCTCTGGAGTCCTTGAACCCTTTGCTTCCCCCCCTCTCTTTCCCCTTCTGGTATAAAAATAAGTCTTAAGAATAATTCTAAATCTAGTTATAAAAAATGACTGGAAATAGCAGACATAAAATTTAGTTAAATTTATCAGGGTCTAAAACATAAATATTTACAAAAATATTTACAAACCCTTAGGAGGGTGTGTGTGTGTGTGTGTGTGTGTGTGTGTGTGTGTGTGTGTGTAGTGTGTGGGAGAAAAAAACGAGAAGAATGTGCTGGAGAAAACAAAGTTAGAGGACTATATTCTCCTAAGAGCAGCACCCCTGAAAGTTGGAACTGGGAGGAATTTTAGAATCCGGTAACCAGGCTTCTTCATCTTTCAGATCTGGATACGTCTCAGAGTGATTTATCCTTGTGCTTTGTCATGTAGCCAAATGGACCCGAAGTGTCTTGGATTCTGTGTCTCCTGACCCTTGTTTCACTGTTCTTTCCATGATAAATCATTCTACCTTAATTCTTGAAATATAATATGCACAGGGGTTGACCACCTTGAAGTCTCAAATTCCTGAAAAATAATGTTCCTCCATGGAGGGGAAATTCCCTTGTGCTTCTGAAGCAGGAAAGTCACATTAAATCTGAGTCCTGATTGAAGGGGGAATTGGTTTTTCTTTGGCCTCCCTGGAACTTTTAAGACCAACAATCTAGAAGGGGGATATGGAAATCCTACTTAAAGGGAACAGAGCTGGAGCCACAGGCAGGCACCTCTCCCAGCTTGGGGCTCGGTGGCGGCTGCCACGGCAAACCCCCTATCTTGGCTCCTCTTGGCTCCTGACAGTTTTATAAATGATTAGTTTGAGAGCTGTGCTATCAGCGTCTGTGCTACTGTGGACAGCTGCTTCCAAACAGAGCTCTCATCAGCCTGGAATTATCAGGTCTTTGCATATGTGCTGCAGGAGATAAGGGAAGAGACCCTTTCCTTGCCTGGAAATCAACAATCCAAGGAGCATGTGGAAGCTCAGCAGGAGACATGCTGAGGCGCCATCAGGAAAAATCTGAAATTTTAGAAAGGCTCTTTGTTATATGGTAGGTTTTTTGGTTTTCTGTTTCCTTGATTTTTTTTTTTTTCTGTTAGATACTGGACACAGACTTGGTACTAAATTTAAACTTATATTTAAAATGGGAATGTCAAGGTGAAGCTATGATTTTTCATGTTCTGGGATCTTGAACTGCTGGGATTTCTTTCTAAAATTCACTATCAGGGGCCTCCCTGGTGGCACAAGGGGTTAAGTCACAGCACTATGAAGCTACCCAAGCATGAGTTCAATCCCCAACCAGGTAGCTGACCCACCTGGTACAGCAGACCTCTCCTGTCTCACCTGCTGCTTCCCTCAGCAGTCTATTTCAGTCAATCTGCCTGTTCTGCTCTCCAGAAATCAGCTCTGTTCTGTCTCTGGTGAATCCTCTCACCACCCCTGCCCACCCCCACCAACACCTCTGGCCTACGCCCCAGTTCTTGAATGCATAAGTAAATAATCTTTAAAAAAAATAAAATTCACTATCAGTATCCTGCCATCAGCGTCCATGATTTTAAATAGTAGATAGTTATACACATCGTCTTGCTAATATTCAGACAGAACTTCCAGCATATTCTCACTCAAATGGCATAAAACAAACCTCCAAAATAATGGCATCGTGAAACGAGGGATACAGACACAACAAACTCCAGGAAGGCAATCAATGAGCGTCCACCAAACACAGCCGCCTACGAAACTTTCATCTACATTTTGGATCAAGATATACCCAAATTTATACACTTTAGGTCCTTTTGATCATGGATCACTAAACTAGGGTCACAGGTCAAGTTCAACTATTTTTATAAGTAAAGTTTGATTGAGACATAGTCTTCCTGTTTGCTTACACATTGTCCTTGTGCTTTTGAACATCAGTGCCAGACTTAAGCTGTTGTGACTCAGATCATAATGCCCACAAAGTCTAAAATATTTATTGTCTATTTTCAGGGAATGTTTGCCACCCTCTACTTTAGATCATTATTGTCAGTAAAAAGATCTGGAATATCTTTTATAAAAATCTGGAATATAACATAATTTGTATTTTGCTGAAATTAATCATAAAAAGTGAATTGGGCTGCATAAATATACAATAACTCATGATTTGCAAATGTCTTTATTTAATTACTCATCCAAACATCGCTGGCTCATCAGTGGAATACCCAGCTGAGCAATAGTCATTAAACTGAGTCATCTTTGGTATTTTGCCAACCTCCAGACATGTAAAAACAATAGTTTTGAGCATTTTTTTCTGCTATGTTGTGAAAGAATATCTGTCCAAATAGGAGAAAGAGTATGTATTCACTTAATAGTTTATTAACTTGATTTATAACATTTTAAATGTTTAGACAAATAGGATGTGGGGCAGCCATTTGTACTCTTGTCCAGGGCCCCGGCAGTGAGGGGAGGGCCCAGGCTCAAGGATGTCATTATAAAGGAAAAGGCAGACAGACAGGGCGGGGCTCACACCAGCCTTCTGGGGCCCCGCAACTGGGCTTTCCAGATGAAGCCGTTCTCATGTACCTAGCGGTCCTTCCCCCTCCCCCAAGATGTCACAGAGGTACTCCCACTGCATTTGTGGGATGAGACAGGAGTTTCTTTTCTTTCCACACAGGGAGACAAAACATTAGAGGCTCCAGGGTGAGACCATGTGGAAAAGAACTCCTTTTCAAATGGACATTTTTCCTATTATATTTTTCAAAAAATTCAAAGTTGGACAAGTCAAATAAGAGTCCATTAAAGAAAAATTTGATAATTTAGAGAAGCACAAAGTTCTAAAAAGTAAAATCATCCACTCATTGCTCAGATGTAGCATTTTAAAATATACCCATTAGTACTATTCTATGCAGATCTTATAACTTATTTATAATATGAGATCATGTTGTACGGACACCATTCAAAATTGCTTTTTGCACTTAAGAATAAATAGGAAAGCCCATTCTGGATATTAAACACACATGTACTTCATTTTAAATGGTTATGCAGTATCCCATTATATAAATTGTCATAAAATGTTCAGTGAATCCCTTGTTGTTGGATACTTAGGCTATTTCCAAAGTTACATAATTTTATTCATGTTTATTTCCTTAAAGTGGAAATGCAGGCATGCATATTTTAAAGGTTTTTGACTATACTGCAAACTTGCTTTCTGTAAAGGTATTTATATTTTGTCTTTGAATTTGAATATATCATTTTAAATATTTTATTTCTTTTTAATATGGTAAGCTTATGTTTTCCTGCGCACTCATTAATACTGTGTATTATGACATTGCACAATGACTGCCAATAAACACAGAGAAATGATTTTTCAATATTTTACTATTTGTGCTTTCAATTGGTAAACATTCCCCCAGATGTTAATTAGGAATATGATTTTGAAGTCATTTCTTTTTTATGTATTTTTTACTGGAATGCCTTTTTTAAAATTTTGAGTATTTTTTTAGTTATATTTATATCTTTTCCTTTCTGTAGCAAACATTATGGTTTATCATTTCTCATTTCCCTGTTGGTTTTGATGCTTTTGATATTTTTTAATTTTCAATATGTGGATCTTTTTCTCCATGACTTTTGCTTTTCCCTTATGCTTCTTAAGTAAGGTCTGTCTTACTTTAATATTAAATAAGTAAATAATTATCCTGAGTTTAATTTTACTCATTTTAGAATTCATTCTAAATTATTGCTGAGGTTGAATATGAAATCATTTTCTTTTTCTAGATGACAGTTATTTAGTTATTATAAAGTTACATCTCATATCAAATACAAAATTGTCTATTCTATATTTGACTTTTTTATTGAAAGTGTTTTCCAAATGGAAATATTTGTTTCAATTTCCTTTCCCCTCCTCACTTTCTTTGGTATTGAGATTTCATGAAATGTAGGGTTTTGTTTAGGAATAAATGACATTTTCCTATAATGAGTTTGTTAATCTGGGAAGATAAGATGGCTTTCTTTATACAAATTTTCTTTCAATATGCTCAGTAAAGATTTTATATTAAAATTAGCATATGCATAGTAAAATTAACATTTTGGAATAGAATTAGATGAAATTTAATGTGCATATAGATCTGTAAAACCATACCACATGACCCCAGTCACACACTCCACTGTTTAAAAATCTCCTACACAGATAACTCATCCATCATCAGGGAAATGGATAAAAAACTTCTGGTGTATGGGCCTCGCTGCTGTGCTGTGGAGCTCTCGGCAGCAGCGACACGAGTTGGACGCCCAGCTGGGGAGATTCCCACATGGCGCGGCAGACCTCTCCTGCCTTGCCCGCTGCTCCCCTCAGCAGTGTATTTCCGTCGATCTGCCTGTTCTGCTCCCCACTCTGTCTCTGGTGAACCTCCTCGCCGCCCCACGCCTCTGGCCTGTACCCCAGCTTGTATGCATAAATAAATAAATCTAAAAAAAAAACCAACTTTTGGTGTATCCACATAATGGAACATTATTCAAGGTTAAAAACTGAGCTACATTTGTTTCAGAAGACATAGAGAATTCCTCGAAATAACATTAGATTACAAAATAAGTCATAAAATGATAGCATGTAATCTCATATTTGTAAAAACAGGCAATACAAGAACAGCGCTTGTATGTTATAAAACATGTCACTGAATGTTAGGGCGAGTGTGTTGATGGTTCCAATTTTTCAACCCCTCTTTATCCTTGCCCTTTGCCATGGATCTTGCAGCTTTTTCTTGATGAGTGGCTTTTTCTCATTCTTTAATACTGAGTTCAGCCATGTGACTTGCTTTGGCCAATGGGATGTTAGCAATTATGCTATAAGCAGAACCTTGAAAAACCTCTTGTTTATATTGCTCATGCTTTGTGCCTGGTCAACACTGTGAGAACAGGTCTAGACAAGCCTTTTTGACATGAAAGATAGGTGGAGCAAAGCTGAGTCATCCAGGTTCTTCTAGCAAAGGCCCCTCTAGATCTGACTGCAGCCAGTTGATTTCCCAAATATGTGGTCAGACTCAGCAGACCCAAGGTTGGGGAGTCAGCTCATTAACTCACAGTGGACCACAGAAACGTGAGCAAGGCCCTCTGAGATCTCAAACCAGCCTGGATCTGGTGGACCTTCCAAACTTGTCAATAAATATTACTGCATGTTTCTGAGGTTTTTGTGGTAATGTCATGAAATATTATCTCAGTCATTGATAAATAATATGCTGTATATGATACAGACTTGTAAAAATAAGGACAGATACATACCAAACCTATATTGTTTCTGTTAATCTAGGGAGACAATATGGCTTTCATTATATAAACTCACTTTCCTCAGTAAAGACTTTGTATTAAAATTAACATATAAGTAGTAAGATTAAACATTTTGGAATAGAATTCTATGAAATTTGGAGTAAAACACATTCAATTTGTATATGATACAGATTTGTAAAAATAAGGACAGATAAATACCAAACTATTAATAATGGTTACTTCTAGGGAACACAACTGTCGGTCAACAGTGAAGAACTGAACTGAAAGCATCGCTGTAACTTCTAAGAAATGAATTCTGATTTGATCTGTTTTTCTTTTTCTAGCTTGTTTTTAAAATGTCAAAAATAGATTAGATAAGAAAATAGTTTCCAATCCCAGCCTCTGACTAAGGTCTTCAGATTAAGTCTAACTGGTAACAGAGCTGACTGTCAGAAGTTTTAGGTGGGTCAAGTTTGTTCTTGTCTGCAACACTGATAGTCTGAAGGTCAGTGAAAGAGCCATGAAACCTCTACATTGGCCCATTTTTCTTTTGTGAAAATGTAAGTGGTCCCTGCAAGATAATGATTGTGTCTACTGTGAATAGGAAAGCCAAGATGAGGTACTCTTGAAGCTACCAAAATACTACACAAATGAGCAAATAAGCTGTAAGTGCATAGTGTGGTAGTGATGGTGGTGGTGGTGGTGGAGGTGGTGGTGGTGTATTTATTTTTTGTCACAGTAACAGCCAGCTGCCACATGCTCTCTTGAGCACCACTGAATCTGGTTGATTCAGTGTGAACTTTCAATGATTAAAATACAGGAGAGATTTTTTTTTTAAATAACTGGATATTGACATGTATAGTTATTTCATTCACATCAGTTCTCTGAGAGATATAGCTATTGATTCTAGAAAAAATATAGTAATCATAAACTATTATGATTTGTTTTTCCAATCCAAGTTGAGAGTTTCAACAAATAGCATTAACTGCCTGAAAGGCATTTAAAATAGAAATCCAAAATATCAGAGGATTATCTCTTGGTGTAGAGTACAAAACTTTGAGTAGGATAGGAAAATGACATGAAATAGGTGAGAAAGGGTCTGGCTCCATTTCCTAATAACTATGTAACCAGTAACCATCTTGATTTCTATCTTAGTTTCTATTTCCATTTAATGAAAAAATCAAGTTACCCTTGCTATAAAAATTAAATTCAGTCATTTGTCACCACCTCCCTACTGTTGCCCTCAAATTAGTAAGAAGCCTGGCAAAGGATCAATGAAGAACTGATTGCTATTGGCGCCTTCCATATCTCTAATAACCAAAACATTTACATTCATTATTAACTTCACTTTTCCCTGTATGTTTTTACTTTCTAATGTCTGCTTGAGTGGAGATGTAAAGCAGGATCTGCATAACTTTACTTAGGATAGTCTCATTACTACCTTGCCCTCTTAAATCTTTAGTTCAAGGGAAAACAGGCTTTTATAGACCATACCAGTCCAACCACTCATTTAAATAAAGCCTGGTCAGGCGACTAAAATAAAAAAATACCCAATATTATTATTACCAATCCAATGGGAAGAAAAATCTAGAACCTCCAGGCCAGCCAGCATGACCTCAGAAACATTTTCCAGCCAGTGCATGCCTATAGAACAATCCGTAGGAATTGCGTGCAAGAATGCTGAAGAAGAAGAAAAATATTTTCATTTCAATAAATGAAGTACATTACTTATTCATAAGAAAAGCAGAACAACAAGCCTATATGTGAATTTGATAAGAGTTTGCTGAGACAACTTTAAATCTTCCAAACCCAAAGCAACTTCATCTGCTTCCTCCAAATTCCCTGTCGTTCACACATATTTTACTGAGCTTTCCACTGCCACCATTTTGTTCCACACAGCAGCAGCTGTCTGCAGGGAACACCTCCCAAGCCCATGCTTCTGAGTTTTAGTCACAACCTGCATTTTGGCGCCTTGCTCTACAAACGCCATTAGAAGTCCATCCACTTTGTGCTCTGCTTTCAGATTCTTTGCTAATCGCCTGTTTCTTTGGAGGGACACAAAAACTGCCTTTGCTTCTCTGCCCCCATAGGCAGGATGTTCTCTGCTTTCAGATGTCTCAGCCCTTCCAAAATAAAGTCTTGATCTTGGGAAAAGAAGTAATTAGCCTGATGGGGAATAAACTGCCATTTCAGCAGTTTTCTCACTACTGGGTTTTGAAATAATAGAGGCCCAAGCAGGTCAGAAAGAAGTTGAGTGCTTTCGGGTCTTAATGCCCCACTAAGCTCAAATACCAACTACTGGCACCCGAAGCTCATTAGTTCTAACCCAACACTGCTAATCGCTGTGAGTGCTGAATCAGCTTCCATGGACACTTAGAGAGGCATTCATTAACGTTTTAACCTTGCAGTGGCCTGGATGGCCTCAAAGTCCTAAGTCTCACAAGTTGACGTCAACTTGAAGAAAGAGTACGCCATTTGTGAGGTGCCCATAAAGACAAAAACTGCTCTTCGTAGTTCTCTTGGAAGAACTTTAGAATGTCATTATAAGCAATGTTCTTTTCTTCTTGGTAACCGCAACATGGAAGTGGTTTTTTTTTTTTTTTTTTTTTTTTTTTTTAGCGATCTATGGATATACTTTAGATCAGGGTTTCTCAGCATCAACACTATTAACATTTCAGGATAATCCTTTGTGGGAGGGATGTCCTGTGGACTTTGAGCTGCATCTCTGGCCTCTTCTTACTAGATGCCAGCAGTACTGTCTTCCTACCTCAGGATATGACAACTAGAAACGCATCCACACATTTTCCATTGCCCTCTGGGGACAGAAATCACCCCTCTAGACCACAGCTTTAGAAGATTGCAGCCTGCATTGAAAAAAAAGAATAGGAAAAACAGGATAGAATTCAAATAATAGAATTAAGAGAAAATAAGCATTCTCCAATTTCATGGACACGTATTTCATATTGATCTGTCTGTATGCATATGCACATAAATAACATGGGTCAGGGTAAAAAAAAGTTTGAAAAATACTGACAGAGTATCTTTGAAAAAACCAATTATTCATATGTGTTATTGCTACTCTGGGCACTATTCTCCCACTTAGAAATCTCTATTTTTTCCCAATATTTATTGCATGCTTTTGCTTGGTTGTTTTTAATTTAATATTGTTTTCCTTCTATTACTTAATAGCTAATGGGCATTTTGTCTTCTACCTTATAAAGACAATTGTAGTGATTTGTCTTTACCTTAGATATACAAATGATCAAAACAGAACATGATGGGTTATCCTGAAGCTTAGTCAGTCTGTAATATGTGCTGGAGAAAAGTTTAAATTCTGCCATTTAAAGGCTTGTCATCTCTTCATCCTCCTCAGGACATAATCCATTAAATATCTATTTAACTCTCACTTTAAAAACAGATCACTCAAAGTTAGTTGGAGAATGTCGAGCCAAGCAGACAGGAAATAGTCTCTGCTTAGTTAGGGACACAGGAGGACATGGACATAGAACAACTGAAACAAATTTAGAGTGGTAAAGTAATGTCTGACAGCACCAAAGCTGTTTCAAGTCAAGCTTCATGGGAGAAAAAGAAAGGTGAGTATAGAAGATGATGTTTCGTCGTTTTGGCCACGTTACCACAGAGCACAGAAGCAAAGTCTCATACTGAATGGTGGGGCAGGCTGGCAGGCTGAAATGACATCGGGAATGAGCTAGAAAGCTGAGTGTTTAGAAGTCAAACAGAAAGGAGTCCAGAGAGGAAATAGAGTCAGAAGAGAGAAGTGATACAAAGCTAGGAGGTTCCCGCTGGAGAGAGAGCCTCAAGGATCTCACAGCTGACACCCCAGAATCAGGCAAAAGATCTAGCTCATTTTTGTCCATTTTCTTCTTACATTGTTCCTTCCTAGGAAAAGAGCGATCTCAACATCTGACCCTGTCATTGTGCAGCAAGTGGATAAAATAATGCTGCAAAGACCTGAGTACAAATGAGGGGGATGGTAGCCCTGGCAATACAGTGGTTACCCTTGGAAAGAACAGTTTCTCTAGAATTTATCCCCTCTGTGCTGAGGCAGGATTTTTCAGAGCTCCAGATAACAGATATGAATTATTTTAAGAGATTTCTCTCTCCATCATCAACTTTTATTTTTCCTGTTATTATACTGGTTTCTTTTTTTATGTATTGAGGTAACACTGGTTTACAGTGTTGTTTGTGTTTTAGAGGTGCAGGATCTCCCCTTTCAGGTGTTGCTGCTGCATGTCACCCACCACCCAAGCACCCAAGGGCCATCCCCACGGGCCACCGTGCTCCCTCCCTGTGGGGTTTCCTCAGTCAGCTTTTCTTTTTTTTTAAATTCAGTTTAATTGGATTGTCACTCAATAACTAAGGTCCCTTTTGTTTCCATGACTTGTGCCTTTTGATAGACAATCATTTATGTCCAGTCTATTTTAAGTTCACTATTGAGTATAGTCATGTTTTCTGATTTATTTGATATATTTAGTCATAGATATTCTCATTGGTTTACTGTTTTTTGCTCTTTTTCTAGTTCTTAGATTTGAATGTTCACTTTGCTCACTTGGTTCTTTGTAGCCTGATAATAACTTACAGAAGGGCATAAAATTCCTTCTGCTTCCATCATTGACTGCACAGGTGTGACAGGCATGTAATGATATCCTTTGGGTCATATCTAAATGGCCATTAACTATAGATTTGATTTCTTCAATTCAAGGATTTTATAGAAAGTAGTTTTTAATCTTGTGGTCGTTTTATTAATTTTATTTTCCATTTATTATTACATTTCACTTGTAATCAAAGGTCAGTTTAATATTTAAATTTCAGAAAATGCTTTTTTTGTGAGCAAGTATATAAACATAAATGTCCATTGATATAAACATAAATGTCCATTGGCCTTTGAAAAGGCTGTCTCTAAGGTTGAGCAACTTCTGATAGCTATTTTTAAATCAAAATTAAGTATATTTTCCCAAAAAAATCATGTTTATTCATATTTTTCCAATTGTTCTGGGAAAGATTCAGATGAATGTATTAAAATATCCCAGTCATATTGTGATATTTTATAAAGTCTCTGCTTGTTCTCCAGATCATATCAATATCATTTTCTGGTTTTGATACAGCGCTATCTTATACAAGATGTTAATATTGAAGGAAGTTGAGTAAACGGAACACAGGAATTTTCTGTACATTTATTTGAAATCCTGTAAATCTATAATTATTTCAAAATAAAAAATAAAAAGTTTTTCAATCTGTCTGCATTTCTAAGAACTTTTACTTCATGGATTTTGATGCTAAATGATTGTCAGGGGAACATAAGAGTATGAGTACTAAGCTATAGGATTTACTCCTGATTATTAAAAAAGTCTTCATGTTTCATTTGCAAGTCTTATCTTGAATTTTATATTGTCTGATGCCAATTTTTGTAAATATTATTTTGTAATTTTTTTTGTAAATATAAATTTTATGTAAATATTATTTTGTAAATATTATTTCATATTGTTTTAGTATGCCTCTTGTAAGTGAATGAGTTACCTTCATGAAAGATACATGCTTTTTTTTTTAAAAAAAAGATTTATTTATTTATGCATACAAGGTGGGGTACAGAGACATGGAGAAGCGAGAGGGTTCACTAGAGACAGAGTGGGGAGCAGAACAGGCAGACTGACGGAAATACACTGCTGAGGGGAGCAGCGGGCGAGGCAGGAGAGGTCTGCTGCGCCATGTGGGAATCTCCCCGGCCCTGCATCAAACTTGCGTTGCGGCTGCCAACAGCTCCACAACACAGCCCTTAATCGCTGCGCCACCAGGGAGGCCACAATTTCAGTTCACTCATTTTTACTGTGAAGTCTTAACTTTCCTCACCTTAGCTGTTTGAAATAATTTGGATAGTCAAAAATTCTTAAGCCTCAATATATTTTCCCCCAAAACTCCCTAGTACTAAGCTAATACTTTTTGAAATATAATTATTTTGAGGAAGACCTATAATACCAACTTCATATTTCTTCTTTTGAGAGAAACTGCCTTTGTCACCTGGGCAATTATAGAATTTTGTTTTGTCTTTCCTCCCCACCCTTTGATTAAACTTTTCTCTTTGGAATTAGGATACATATAGACCATTTTCATTACTTTTGCACAATAGTCAATTAATCTTTTCAACTGAAGACTCAACTCTTGTTGAGAAAACAAATGAGAGATTTTTGTCAAGTTTTCTCCTGTTTCATACTGAAACTCTATATCACGGAGGCACAGGAAGGGAGGATATCCACTGATTCCGCCAATTGGTTATGTTCTTTTAAATGACTGAGTCTTACGTTTGATCTGTTTCTGCCTGTTGACCTTACAGGGCCCCAGAGGTGAGTCTATTTGTCCCATATTTAGGACTGACATAGCTTCTGTTTTTCTGAGTTCCTGTTGAAATCTGTCAGGGTCAGAGGAAAGGAGAAATGTTACCTATTTTCTGGAATTTACTTTGTCAAATTAAAAGTCAAATACCCACATTGGGGAGGGGGGGAAAGGGAGGTAGGGAGCAAATACTGATGCAGCTATTCCAAGGTTGAGAGACCTGAAATGAGCTATGCTGAGTGCCACCTGCCTGCACCCTCCGCGCTGGAGAGGGGGATGGGAGTCCCAGGCCCTGTTCTCACATCTGAAGCTGTGGAGACTGCTTGTCCATCCTGGCATGTGGTGTCACCACAGGTAGCCTGGGATCTGCCCTCTGTCACCCCCACCTGCCATCAGGCCCAGGTGTTCACCTTAGGTCCCTTCTACTTCCTTCCCAGGCTGGGACTTCTCCACTCTCTCCTGGTGGGACTGCCCCATCTTCCATCTAGATTTCCCTGCATTATCTCTTCGAGAAAGTGTTGATATGTGGATGGTGACTTGCTCTTCTTCCATTAGTAATACCAGTTTTTCCTTTTGCTACTATTGATATTTCTCTGGTCATTTTGCTGAGGATTTGGATGAGAGGAGACTTAAATACAAAGGTTCATATTACTATTTTCAATTAGGATGCATCTTTGATTTTTTACACTTTTCATATTATCTGGCCTGTGGTTGATTTTCATTTCTTCAAAGTAGGAAAAAAATGGATTCTCTTCACCTCAGGGCACTGGATGAAACAGAGTGAAGTGATAAGAAGGGACTGGCCACTAGTAGAGGTAATTTCCCCTATATGGTTGCCCCTTTGGGACCACTGCACACGGTGCTTCTTGCTGCACTCTCACCCTCCTGAGTACTACTGCGACCCTGCTCCCAGAGACTTCCCACCCTGCTGCCTGGACAGCCCATAACAACCCACCCTTTTCCACTCCTCAAGCCCCAAGAGTCACGGTTGACTATAAGGAGGAAATGGCAAGTCCTAAGAACTGAAACTGGGCAGTCTGGAGCTGCAGTTACCTTCCTCTCCTCGTCGTCATCCTTTTCAATTGATTTTTCCCCTTTTCTTCCTGGGTTTTCAAAATATGAAACAGAGGCTTCCTGTGTCCACAAAATGACACTTTAGGGAAGTAGGGGAGGCAATGGAGCATGAAAAGGAGGAAAAGAGAGAATGCTCCTGGGACACAGAGTTGATTCTGTCTAATTATACTTTTTAAATCCCTCTAATTGCTCTGTTTAATTATTGATGTGGAAAGTGTTTCCTTTTAGGGAGTTGAGTAATCAAGAGCCCTCAGGACCAAGAAGACAGACATCACCTGCTTAGGGTTTGGTAATTAAGGCATCATCAGTCACCATTAGAGGGGGGCAGACCCCTGTGGGAGGGTGAGAAACCCACCCCTAGCACAGAGTCTGAAAGCAGAGTCTTGGGAAGTACATCTAAGACAGTTTTGGATTCTTCTAGGAGAAGCAATTGATAAACAGAAAGGCAAACAAACATTCTGTTGCAGTTTACTTCCACTCTTCTCATTGATTTTCTTCCTTCTACAAACAAAATTTGTTCCTAGACACCCAACTCTTGCTGCCCATGACCTAGCTTGTGAGTTTCAGTTCCCCTTAATTATTTCTAATTGTTTGGGGACTTCAAGTCACAAAAGTCTAATATTTAAAGTGTCAATATTTTTTTAAGAAAATGTATAATTGAACTAATATAGCCTAGTGCAAATTGCTAATAAGTTTCTCATTTTCTTACCTGACACCCATCAACATTCATTCCTTTGGCCCCAGGAAAAGGAAGTGCCTCCTGGGGTGGCCAGATAAATGGATACTTGGATGTCACTGGAATGGGGAATACATATGGAAATGGTTGGATTGATCTATTTGGGATTCAATTCAGTATGGAGCAGACAATGAAAAAAGCTGCTATCCAGTATGGGAAGTAACGTCTCCATTTCCTTGACTTAAATGTGGAGGCCGAGATACATGATCTCTAATGTAACTTCTAATATTTGTGGTATCTGAGTCAAGGAATAAAAACTCCGATAGCCAGAAAACTAGTGGAAGAAGTAGAGGTGAGCTTCTCTGACACGCGCCCCCCCCCCCCAGTTCCATGAGAGGATTTGCAGCCAGCTATGTGGAGCATGGTCAGCTGACAAGTTCCAGCTTCCAGCAGTTAGCGTTCTTAGGGTTCATTTTGGCACAGTCCCCCCTGCCGTGACTCTTTTGATGAGCCATCTTTGCTGTAGATCTCCGGTGGGGCTGGCAAAGACCTTGAGGTCTGCATGGGTTCTGCCGAATCCAACTTCCTTCCCTTTTTCTTTACGGGTGGTCCTCACCAAGGCAAAGGTAGCCCAACTCCTCAGGATCTGCTACCTAGCGAACCCAAATGGTAACAGAGAATGAATGAATTGTAAAGAAAGTAGCAGGCAATTCTAAAGGGTGTGGCGAATCCAACCACTGGAACCAGTGGGGAAAATAGTCATGAAGAAAGTGTTGTTTGGGTCATTTTTGAAGGATGAAATGGGGGTGGAAGGTAAGTGTGTATAAAAGAGGAAACAGACATTTCAAGAAGAGGAATAGACAGACATGTGAAGGCACAATGATGTGAAGACGCACGTTGGGTTCTAGATGCAGGGGAGGTGTGTGGGATTGGGGTGTGGCTGTCTACAGTGGCAGGGAGGTGCGAGCGCAGGAGGATGGACAAGAGAGATAGGCTGAAAAATACCAGATCCAAGATATATAGTGTCACATGCCCTAGAGATACATCTCGTGTTAGTCTGTAGCCTCTGATATAGGGGAATGGTAATCCTGGGAGAACAGTGAGCTCCCCAAAGCAATAAAATATAGAAAACTCCATAGCATTGCACTTTTGACAGCCCTCAGAAAAAGATATTTTACTTCTATGTAGGTGGTTTCCTTGAATAAGTAGCACCTGCTATTTGTTAGAGAGAAAATGAATTGCTTGTCCCATGGTATAGTAAAATCAATCATATCATAATACCAATCTATCATGTAAAGTTCAGTCTCTAGGCCCATCTTTTCAGGAGAGAAACTGGAAGCTAATATTCTGATCACCAGGAACTTATTCAGAAGATGACAAGGTCCTGTACATGGGATCCTAAAATTGTCTTTAAAACAATTATCAAATTTTTAAAATGAAGTACAGCCACCCTAATGAAGCTTTGATTATATAAATCACAGTCCTCTCTAATATTGGAAAAAATCTCCCAAGCTCTCTTCCAAGAAACACATAATCTTATTTCATGACATATGTTCCCAAGGTCATTGTCATGTGGGAAATACAGCATATGACAGATCTTATGGGACTTTGTTTCATAGTGAACCTTAGAAAAACAACTTTTACAAGTCCACTGTGAAAAAAAATCCATTAAATTTGTTTCATTTATTTGCTATTCATATTTGAACCCCTCCCCAAAAAAAAGACCCTCCTACTTCCTAATACCTACAAACACTGTAGAAGTAACATTACAGGAAATATATTTTGTGGGCTGACTTTGAGAAATTAAAAAACATTTCATATGAAAATTTATTAGTAGTGAATGAAAGAATTGCTTTCTAATTTTGCTAAGTTTCATCTCTTATTCTTGGATTTACTGCCTCTGGACTCAAGAATAATGTTAAAGCAGGGGATTTATCGCCAGCCAGGCATGTGGATGGTCCTTCCAACTAGGCATGCTGTGGAGAGTCCGGTTAATAGTGGGATTGGGGAATATTCAATTTACTGTTTCTGTGATGGAAAGAGAAACACTCACAGCTGGAAACATACTTTGAAGGTATAAATGAGAAGTTCAAGGACTGTGGCTTGCTGAGTTGCCAAACAAGCATCTAAGGAAAGAGCTTCCAATTTGGCAAAACAAAGAACATTTGTATGAGGCTATTTTAGTGTTTATAGCCACAGTGCAATAGTCTTATGTTCATTTTAAGTTTCAGTGATGTGATAGAAATTGTACATTACTGAAACAATGATGCAAGCTTGTCCAGCACAGCTAGAGAAAATGCACAGTCATGAGCTGTGCCTTCAGATCAGGCTAAATGAAACCCTAGAGCTCCTTGGAAATGTTTTATGATCATGCTATGAAGTGAGAGGGTGGGCTAAGCATGTGGGTTATAGGATCTCCCTTCTTATTCAACCAGCACAGGATCTCTTTAATTTTTTTTTAAGTGAGTCCTAAGGCCAGCAGGCACATGGGAAAATGCTCAGCACTTACCATTGTGGAAAGGCAAATCAAAACCATAAATGATACCACCTCATACCTGTGAGAATGGCTGATAGAAAAAAGACCACAAACAACAAGTGTTGGTGAGGACATGGGGGAAAAGGAATCCTCGTACTCTGTTGGTGGGAATGTAGACTCATCCACTCCCTAGACAGTATGGAGAGCCCTCAAAATATTAAAAGTAGATCTAATGCTAAGTGAAATAAGTGAGAGGAGAAAGACAAATACCAGGTGATGTCACTTACATGTGGAATATAGAGAAACAAAACAAAGGATCAGATAAAACCAAACCAATAACAACCCCTAGAATCCGACTGTAGACCTAACAAACTTTAACTAGCAAACTTAAAAACTTTGCTAACTTGTAGATTAGCAAAGGTTAGCAAAGGGGGAGAGCGCAGTGGGATGAGGGAAGGGACTATGGTAGAGAACTGTGGATACATTGTGGTAACACACATCTGAAGGTCTAAATCACATACAGGGTTATAAACCAATGTCTCAAAAAAATTAAATGAGTCCCAGTGGTATAAACATTTGAAACCACAATTGTGATCCATCTACGCTTGCACAAACACACACACACACACGCACGCACTTTAGAAGTCTGCTATCAGGAAAAGGCCAGGGGCTTGAACACAGGGAATTAAATGCTTCCTCTTCATTGCTCTAAATTGATGCAACAGTACATCCCCAAGAGATTTTACTGGGTCCCTCCTAAAATACACTTCTTATTTTTAGTTTTGAAAGTGAAGCAGAAATTGTAGGATCCAATGTCTTTGATCATTTTCAATCATTTTGTGTCCCACAAATATGGGGTGCAAAAATATGGCTTCATGAAATCATGGGACAAATGATAAAAATCACAATAAGAAGATAATTCACATACACCATTTCCAATCTTGACAAAAGCAAATAAAGCAAATATGATTATTTCCATCTTTCCAGATGACAAAGCTAAAGTGCAGAGAGAGGTTAAGCAACTTGCCCAAGATCATCCAGTAGATAAGGAGAAGTGCTGGGATTTGAAGCTAAGATAGTCAGATTTCAAAGGCATTAACTAAGTTTTAAAAACCCTAGGTAACACAGTCTATTTGGATATGGAGCAAAACAGATTATTTTCACTGCTACTCAAGGTTAGTTCACTGTGGAGAACTTGCCACAAATGGCGCTGAATCATAGTCTTTCTCTGCTAATCGTTCCAAAGGCCACAGTCAGTACAATGTAGTCACTGAAAGTAGAAACATCTCAATCTATATTTTGTGAACGTAACTGCTTATTTTGTTAGTGTGATAAGCAAGTATGAGGTAGGCATTTTCTCTCTTCCACCCAGTGGTTTATAGCATTGACTCAAGTCCCCATGTCTTCCCAAGACCTCTTTGAGCTGTGCCAGTGACCTGCTCATGCCTGTCTGCCCCAAGTGAACCAGTGATGTTCACACTCTCTGAAACAGACCCAAGATGTGATTGAGGATTTCCATTTGATCCAGTCAACTACCAACTATTCCTAAGGTCACTTTAGTGTCATCCAGAATTGCAGAGAATCCATCTATTGCATGCGCCTAAGACTGAAATTCCTGGATAATTCCATCAAATGCTCTGGGAATAAAGCATAAAATGGTGGCTGTGTAATTTTTTCATGATTCCTAAGTGCATTCAAAGTGAAGCATGGCTTAAGTTTGTTCAAAGAATGGCCAACTCCTTAGACATTCTTGTAAGTAAATAACTCTCTTTTAAATCCAGAACCCAGGGTGGATTTTCATCAGTTTGTGTGATAGGTCTAATTCTTGAGTGACTAGCCACCCTCACACTTGACATGCCCTCTCAAGGAGTTTGCAGATGGGAGCATGTGCGTGTGTGAGGGGTGAGGAGTACTGAGCAGAGCCCTGATCTTACCACATCCCATATCTGAGAGAAAAAAGCAAAATAGGTTTTGTCCCCTTTAAGACTTTCAGAAAGCAGACATCTCCTTGAATGTTATAAACTTGAATAGGAAAAATGTTCATTCTCCCTCCCCACCCCCATTCTGTTCCCAGCATCTTTGTTTGAACCAAGTCTCAAAAAACATGTAAATCTTGGCCCAGACTAAGCAAATCACCTTAGAAAGGAAGGTTAGAGAACTGTTTATTATTTGAAATGTCTCTCCCTAGACCTTATTTTTGATAAATTGGCTTCAGCTTCATTACTTCATGATATATCTCCCTTGACATTTAATTATACTTACTCCAAACACATTAAGCGAATCAGTCTGAACAGCTTCTTATTAATATGCAAATTTCTCCTTTGAAAACCCATGAATCTGTGAAAAATCTCTTTAGGCTTCCATTAAACCCACTCAGGAAGTTGTATACCTCACACAGACACTTGCTTCATTCACTGACTCAATGATTCAGCATTTACTAATTGTCTGAGTTAACTATTCTGGCCACATCAAGGGGAGGTGGTAGGAAAGGGAGGGGGACAGGGAACCAAATGGGATTCAGAAGCTGAACACTTAAAAGATGAATGATCAGAAGGCCAGGCCTGAATTAGTGGCTGTAATTAGAGTTGAAAATCAAGCCTCTTTGTAAGCACAATCAGCCAGAGGAGTTGAAATGGCCCACTCTGAGGAGAGAAGCCTTGGACACAACTCACCAGCGAGTGACTTCTCTGGCAATGGCTCTGAAGGTGGGAGTGGGGGCAGCCGCACCCAGCTGTGGGCTGTGGTGATCTGCTCACCACATTGGAGATCTCCTGGGCGCTCACTAGAACTCCTGCACCCCGGTTCATTTGCAACGGCCTTGGCCAAAGACTTGACTGTCACTTAACATAGGGACCACTGATAGAGTGAAACAGGAGATGACCAAGAACTGAGCACCTTTAGCTGGCTCCAGTTTGTCAAGCAAGTGGTGGAAGTCTGTCGGAAGTTGCAAAAGAAAAAGCTGATGTTTAGAAATTAAAAAAGAAAACCAAAGACTAACATTTTCAGAGCAACCTGAAGACTGGACATCAAGGAGGTGGAGGCAACATGGTGGGTAGTGTTTTCTAGGAGAATCCAAAGCCACAGGGGGTGAGAATGAAAGTGGAACAAGGTAGAAATCCACACAGGAAAGGAATCTGGATATTCAGAGTCTGAGAGAGAATTAAGAACTTCTGGTGTCTGTTGATGGATAGCTAAGAGAAGGGAAGACAGCCATTCTCCATTGTTCTTAGACAAAAGTTTGAAATTAGCAGGAGATAAGAACATCAAAAAGCAGTATACTAGAGGCAGGTTCTGGTGGTTTGATAATTTTGGTGGTTTTGAATATTTCTAGGAAATATGTGTAACTATTGAGCAAGATGGTGACGTAGCTCTGACTCATGACAAAAATGGAAGAAATTTTGCAGGTTAATTTCAGTGACATCTTTGATCTCATACTGAATAATCTCATTCGTTGTAGACCCCCATCTCCTTACAATAAATAAATAAATAAATAAATAAATAATTAAATAAATAAAGGCACCTATTCCATCCTTTTCACAGAGTTGTAAGGATTGTGTAGAATATAATGTGGCCAGGAGGGAAAGGGGGCTCTGCAAACTGCAGAGAAATCTACACACCTGAAGTTATTGTGCCTACTAATACCTGGATAAGTTAGGCTCTCTCGTTTATACACTCACCTTATAAATGGCCTCAAATACTGGCCCTAAGTTGAACTATTTAATAAATGGTTTAGGAAAGGAACTAATATTTGATGATTTCTACTAAAACTCAGATACTACTTAAAGTGATTTTTGTAAGTCATTTTATCACTACAGCTACCTTGAAGGAATAGGAATCAATTTATTGTTCTCAGTCCTGTTTGGAAGGGAAATGTTTGGAAACCAGACTCTGCTTTTAAAGAATTCCTAGACATTTAACGAGGAGATAGGACAAAAATAATAAAAAAGATCTCATAATCTGAAATTATTAAGCATTTTATAAAGGCAAGAAAAAACACTCTGTATCTGTTGTTTGAGATTGGTTACATTCTTTGAAAAGAGTTAAACTGGAATTTTAAAAAATGCTACTTTAATGGAAACAACTTCCTAAGGTTTTATATACAGTCTCTAAGTTGATAAAACATACAACAGTAGTCAAAAACATTAAATGATATTTATTGTAGAGGCTCATAGGATGTAAATTTCTTCTCTTGCTTATTTAAAATTCTTGGCTTAAATTTAATGGAACATATTTGACGAAAAAAGGACTTATAGTAAGGACTAAATTCTAGATGAGCTTCTCTGAGAACATTTTTAAAGATATCTCAAAGCAAGTTGGAGGGAGATTTTAAAATGAGCTTGATGTTTTTGAGAAATATCCTCTTTTCCCCTCAATCCAATAGTAACAGCATGCAAGTTTTCTTCTTGACTAGACAGATACATAGAAGAGTGTGAGAAGATGGATGTGTAATTTGGGGAGTCAATGAATTGGGTCCAAATCCTGGCTGTGCCATTAGTAGCTATGCCAACTAATTGGCACAGCTGAGTCTTTGTTCCTATGAATGGTTTAATCCCAACTTCTAGTACTACTGAAAGAATTTAAGAAGATGCTATGTTAAATGTACTTGGGATAAGTAGTAGTCAAAAGTGGTCACCATAATCATCACACACTAGGAACAACACATTCTTTTGCGCTTGGCATCCTTCAGGGCACTTGAACAGGGTGGGCTCTCAACAGTGCAATCTGGTCTTGTGACTCGATGTAATTTTGTCTGATAAAGTCCCCGTGAGCACTGACTTAGTCAATACTGAGCTATTCCTGGCGAAACATAGGATCAGGACCCCGGGTGCTTCCTCACAACATTTTCATCAACTAATCAACATGTAAGCTTATTTTATGTTTAAAGACACTTTATTTATATATATCATTGATTCATTAACATTGAACTCACCGCCTTCAGCAATATAACTCACACAGAAATATAACTCACACCTGAACTAACCTGAACTAAGTTTATTTAACACATTTTTCCAGAGGGCATGTCAAAGCTTCCCTGCACGTAGTGGACTTCAGCACACACTTGAAACAGTGAAGTCACCAACAGAAGCACAAAAATGTGAAAAGCCTGGTACTAAAAAGGCCTCATTGAGGATACTTGTCACAGAACGAGAACTGAAGCAGCCAGGCAGAGTGGCACCTTGTTTGACCTCACGGGAGCAAGTGTGCCAGAGGACTTACATTATTTGTTGCTCTGTGCATGTCTGCAAATGACCAGGCACATATTACTTTGGGGATTACAAATAAGTTTCAGTAGGTAGGTGGATTTCAAATTCAATAGGTGAATTTGCAATTATAAATCTGTGCAGGGCAAAAAACAACTATTTGTTCAGTAGGTGAATAAAAAATAAAAAAAGGAAAATTGACTTATATTTATCTTCTAATTTGTAGTTACAACCTTATAGGCCTGTAAAGGTAGGCCTTTTTCTCTTCCAAATCAGTATCCCCCTTTAACAAAATAAAGCAAAGGAACTATAGCTCAGAGAGACGTCCATTCATACAAACTGGCAAATTGGTGTCAAATTGTTTTTCCTATGCTAATGAATGCTTTCTGACCCATTGTCTATTCTCTGGGGCATAAAAAGGTGATGAAGAACAGACCTGTAAAATTATATTAAATTCTTTTTGCAAGATCAGAAACCAAAGTATCAACATGTTTTTCTGGCTACTTTTGAACTTTCCCAAAATGACCTGTAGTATCACTGAATTATTCATTTTGCAGCTGCTGGACACAAAGTGAGGTTTCTTAGAACTCAAAGACAAATTCATATGCTCAGGTCTAGTAATCCTTTTATGGTTAAATCTAAAAAAGTTATACTTCGTCCCATTCTCATTCATCATCTCCCAGAAGTTCAACTTCAGAGCCCAAGCTTTAATGAAGGCACTGGGCTTCAAGGTCTCTTTTCAAATAGATAAACCTGCCACTGTTGCCTGGAAAGTCAGTTTCAAGATAAATGAGCTCATGCAAGTCTTTAAGATGAGGACAAACGGAGGCTTAAGTTGTAGAAGAAAGGCAAGGATTTTTAATGCAACTGAATAGACAATTTCACTTTATAGATATACAACAATATTCTCTTTATTTTTTAATGTACGTCTCTTTTGCTCGATGAGACAATGGCCAAACTTTCTGCTCCCAGCCTCCTGGGTACACAAGAAGGTCCACAGACCTCTCTGCATAGACACCTGCTTTGAGGAACAAGATGGAGAGAGTTTCTCTGGAATTGAACTTGAATTCCACGTTAGAGAGAAGATCTAACTTAATGCCATTGCCAACTGATCCAAGAAATGTTTCACATCCCTACAGGAAAGCTGCTCTTCACGACTCATCAGTTTAGTTTCATACATGCAACTGACAACTACAGATTGGAAGCCTCTCCTGACAAAGTCGTGGAGCCAGGATGAGTTTACAGGTATGGACCTGTGCAATCTCGCACCCCCCTCTCCTTGCGAGGGCTCTGTCCTGTGTTCAGTGCTTTGAGGTCACAACCTAAAAATTCTAAGTGATATTTGTTTGTTTTCTTACATCATTGTCCATTTTTGGACAGCATTTGATTTCTCCCCTCATGTGTAGTCCCAGTAGTTCTCCCACCTCCATAGCACCCGGAAACCACCTTATGGTAGCCTGTGCTCTTCCCTCCCCTGTCTGACCCCTCCATCCCTCTCCCCTGCCATATGCCTCAGCTCTGTGGTTAGCTGGCAAGTTTTGTCTTATTAAAAAAGAAGTCCCACAGTTACATTTTGCACCTGACCTTACAAGTCAGGAAGCTGGTTCCACATGGAGATAATTAGTGACCAAGGGAGGACTACACAGACTCCCAGCCCAGTGCTGCTCCCATTATGTTCAGTGACAGATGTTCGTTCTGAGAGAGCCGCATACACAGACTTATGTGTGATGTCCACTTTGGGTCTCAAGTACCTCTCCATCTGCTGAGGAGCTGGCTATGAGTCAGTCTCTCTCATGCTACCAGACTCAAACACACTGAACTCGGAGCCTCAGCCCTGCAGTGCACAGACCCATCGTATCTTTTTTAAAGCAATGAGCTAACAGACAGGCAGGTTAGGAATACAGCCGCTTCCTGGATTAAGTGTGACCCGCCCTTGCTCAGGCTGCCTCAGGTGGCCTGTTTTATGCATGTGTATTTTTATGAAACAGAGAAATAAAGTGATCTTATATCATCAAAGAACAACAGTCTGAGTTTCGACTTGGCAGTCTGCCCTGCAACCCTTTCTCCACGCTCTCCCATCTCCCCTGCAGGTTCCTGGAGGGGTCTCTCCCCCTAATGCATTACTTTGCACAAAGGTGAATAAATCAACCTGAAACTCTTCTTATCTTTTTTTTTTTCTGCTTCTGCTTTTCTGCTTTTTTTTTTCTCCTTCCTATTCTGTCCTCCCAATCTTGAATGGCTTGAGAGAAATTAATGCCCATGTCTCTGGCAAATGTATTGCATCTATAATTCAGTTTTAAAACAAGCATACCAACAGTGGCCAAACCTTGAGTGGAAGGTTCATTTTTCACAGGGATAATTGAATCCTTCCCTTCAATTTTTTTCCAACTATTACAACTGATGCCTCACTGAAAACTCTTATAAAATTTCCACCAGACACTTGTCAACTGAAGGTAGAGCTGCCTTTTATAGAGGACAAGTAGGGGAGGGGAGACGACCACAGGGACACAATTTTCTGTCCCTCACAGGTTAAAAGGTTATTCCACAGTATTGAAAGTAATAAAACTCAGCCTCCTCTTGATGTCATCAAAATTTCTATAAGGTTAAAATCTGTACTTGGGTGTTTTCTTAGATGACAGTGTTGCTGAATCTAACTGAGTTTTCAATGTGTACAATAAACATTCTTTGGCAGTTGCTGAAGTTGATATTTCTACCAAGAAATATCTGTTTGGCCTATAAGTACTATGTTTGTGTATATAAAGAGACATCTGAATTTTATAGTGTTTTTTTGATCCAACAGAAGTGACATGTCTTATTACATGGATCAGTCACCCTTTGTACTTGCAGATGGAGATTCCAGCTTCTTTTCTGACACATTTCTTTTACACTTGGCTAAGAAACACTGCGCGATTCTCATTGACTCCCAGCCACCCAGACGGAGTAACCTGGACAAACAGACTCGTTATTTTTCAAGTCATTAAGGTTGCTTCTTAATATGTCCTTGGTAGCCTTTTCTTTTCCTAGAGAAATCCATTTACTTCCCTACCCCTAAAATTGTTTAATTTCCCACTTCTAGTCCTTATCACCATTCTCCCTGAGGTTTGGAATCCTTTATAAAATAGTTGAGTGCCCCCTGTTACTGTTTTCCTTTGCCATGGGACTTAAAACCAAGCACCAGTAAAATAATAAGGAATGTGAAATTGACGAAAGCATGACCACGCCTACAAAGCCACATCAAGACTCTGGAGCCAGCCGCTCTATCACATACTTGGGTGCAAGGGAAGGCTGTGCAGGGCCTGTGCCTGAGGAAGTCCCTGATGTTTTATTTCTGTTTTGCTTTTCTTCGCCAAGAGTCTGGGCAGAATCAGAGGTCGTGAAAGTATAAGAGTCTCTCTGGAGGGAGGGAAATTATCAGGGAAGAGTCTATGAAACAAAGTCTACTAAGAGTGCCCTACTCAACTGTCTCAGTAATCTATTGAGCATAGCACTATAACTTAACTTTTAAGGCAATACAAAGTTATCTTTTTTCTCATGACCCTGAATTTTACGAAATGGTAGGCTAAGTGGTTCTTCTGTTCTATGTGATATCGGCAGGACTCATTTAGCTTTATTCATTCAGGAGGTCAGCTGGGGTCAGGATGGCCAAGATGGCGTCACTCACATGTGGGTTCTCAGCTGTGATGGCTGAATATCTGCAGGCTGGCTGGCCTCTTTCTGTAGCAGGGTGGGTGACTCCCTCATATTGTGTCTTGGGGCTCCAAGGGAGTAAATGCAGAAGTGGTCAGGTCTCTACATGTACTCCCGGACCTGGCACATGAGCACTTTTGCCTCATTCTACTGCAAGTCACAAGACCAGCTCAGAACCAAAGGGAGGTAAGAGGTCAGTTCAGTTCCTCCTCTTGATGGGAGGAGTGGAATGCATGGATATGAATGGAGGACTTGTTGGTGACTTGCACTGGAGAAAATTCCTTATCAACTCCTAGCATCCTTCCAAACCCTGATCCTAGCTCTATAGTAATAGTCATTTAGGGGAGTTTGTGGTCACCCTCCACAACTTCACAGATTAGGGATATGGCCAAAGAATACCTTTATTCTTATACATCACTGTGTATTTGCTGTTATATCCTCACTTCAAATTTATTTGAGTTACAAGCCAGTCCCATCACCACGAGTCAATTTGTGGATGAAGCAGGAAATATGTTCAGTGGTACCGATTATGTGCAATTCAACCAAGCAAGCTCAAAAGGAACAGTACATATAACATACTTACGCTGACTTGCTTAGATCAAAAGTGACCGTGGCTTCCAACATAACAAGAAAAGTCTCATCTCAGCCAAATTTCCAGAGACAAAATAATCAATCATTCGCATTTGAGTTTCTGAGCTCAGAGGATTCTCAGAGGTAATTTTGATTTTGTAGGTTCTTTGACTCCTACACTGATTTTAGAAGTGCATCACTAACCATGTAATATGTTACCAAATTATTACTGCTGAGCTATAAAGGGGGGCACTTATCTGTCCCCCAGCTTGGGCTTAGGTAAATAAGCCTTAATTTTTTCCATGAACATGTTTAAGAGTTGCAGGTTCAGACTGATAGACTTATTTTTTCAGTTCCTACAAATAGTAGTTCCTTGGAATCCATCCCAGGTATAGATGAAATACATTTTTAATACAAGAGGAACTACACAGATTCTTTTCCATTTATGGTTGACCTTTGATGACTAGGCTTTAGTGACTGATTGCAATGTTCTCAAGCAACGGTCTATAGTGTTCTGGTGTTATCTTTGTCAGAGCTAGCTGCTGGACACTCAAAAGCTATTTCCTTTTTCTGAGCTTTAGCTACAGCTTTCAGCTTGACGGTCAAAGGAATGTTAAGACTCCAGTTAAAAGAAGGGGCTAAACATCACCATCAACTCTTAAAGTCTTACATGTTACAACACACTTCTATGTAACTATCTCATTTGATTACAGTTTCTAGGATCCCTTCCATATTTAACAGTATAGGATGTGATGGATTAAAAAATGCATGCTCACTGCATAAAATGCACCTTTTTTTTCCCAGCCATTTAAATTCTCCTGCTGTGGAGAAAAATCTGCTTCTGCAGTTATGTTGGATGATCACATACCATTTTCAGAACATTCTTTAAAAAAACTTAGAGATGTGACTTACTATTTAATGATCACCTTTCACTCACACATGTTCTATAGTTCATCAGGAGAAATTCACTATAGGTTAAGAATCTCTTGGAGCAAAGGCATTCAATCTATCTTCTTGGAAGATCTTGGCATTTGTTCTCATAAGGGGGGTTACCCAAAGGAGCCAAGTGGGAAGGCAGGGGCCTCTGAGACCTCACCACCTTATATAAGCAGAACAACTTCTCTTTTATCAGTTTTACTCCATTTTACTTCAGTGTAAAATTACATTCCAACCCAGAGTTTTAAGGTCATCAAATATTTGAATACTACTGCTTAAGGGACTATGTGAACCTGTAAATCTCATAAAATCTACTTATGTATTATGATATAATTCTCCCAACTGATGCTCTAAAAGATTTTTTTTTTTACTGAAAGCTATGATATAAGCTATTCAAACGGACCTTGTATATCCCCTAAGACCTCCTTTATAGTTCTACTCTGTGGTTTGAATGAGTTTTGAATGTATGCCAACATTTCCTATTTCCTTGGATAAAGAGACTAAAACTACAAAAGAAGTCAAACCAGGGGGAAAAAATCTAGCCATAAAGTTTTAAAGAATTATCAGATGTTAATTCTGACCCAAGCACCAGAGCGATTCACTGGTGGGAGATGCTGAGTAATCTCAGTTTGGACTTCTTTAATCCATGTTCTATTAATGGGTTTTAGCCACAGATCAAAAGGTTAGGAGTTAAGGACCCCATTTCCACCTCTTTTTATTAAATTATTCTAACCTCATCCTGGGTAATTCATCACTGTCTCACTCATTTTTCGTATACATGTTGGAAATGGAAGGGCCAGTTTATATAATTACCCTCTCCACCTTCCCAAACACATTATAAAAAAACAAAGGCTGAATCTAGGTTTTTGAAATTTGAAAGGGCGATTTTCCCAGTTTTACACCCCATGCAACAGAATAGCCATTTCCAAAATACTCATGCTCCTGGAGGGCTCTCTTTCCTCAGTGGAAGCACACCCCTTGCCACAATCTTGTTCACTCTCCTTGTTGATTGGGTTCTTTGGGAACAATCGCCAGTTGGCCATCTGTTGGCTGTTCACACAGCACTTGTTCAGTGGGCACAATTCTGAAGGCTACTTAGAGAAAGGAGCTGGAAGTGAGAGCCTTTGCAGGTGCCTGACACCTCCTCCCACTGTGCATGGGGCTGGTTTTCTGTCTCCCGTGCAAGTCAAGTTTGCTGAAGCAGTAGAGGCCTTGACTTAATTGTACCTGTTATGGATTGAATTGTGTTCTCTTGAATTCATCTGTTGAAGATATAAATGACAGTGTGTCTGTATTTGAGAACAGGCCATTTACGGAGGAAATTAACGTTACATGATGTCAAAGGGTCATCCTTAATCTGTTAGGACTGGTGAGCTTATAATGAGAGGGTGCACTTGCACAAAGGCAAGAAGACGTGAGCACACAGTGGAAGGCCAAGGAGAGGCCATAGGGGACACCAACCCAGACAACACCTTGAACTTGAACTTCCAGTCGCCAGAGCTGTAAGAGAATATATGTCTGTTGCTAAAGCTACCTAGTGTGTAGTACTCTGTTTTAGAAGTCCTAGAAGACAAATACAGTATCATATAAAATTGATACCTAGAATAGCATAATGAGAAGAAGTTTCTAGGAGACAATATGCATGTCTTTAGATGTCAGAGGGGCTACTATATAGAAAATCAGAGGAAATCCAGAATCAATTGGAAATGATAGAGATTTTGACTCAAGTGTTAAAACATGCTTTAGTATTAAAACTATAACAATAGAAAGTTCAGTTCCTTCAGACAACCACTTGTCAGGATTTGGAAGCATCAGAGAATGATGTAGCATGACTACTTTATGATGCCATTAGGGTGGGGAGAGTCAGGTTGAAGGAACTTTTCCTAAAGGGGTACTGCCAGCTAGCCTGTAATCTTGAACAGGCTCCTAATGTCTCTTAATCTCAATTTCTAGATTTTTTGTTAAAAGTCAAGTCTAATTGTCGTGAAAGTCCCAGAAGACTGTCTGTGAAGCACTTTATATTATCCACATCGTCACTATTTTGTACGTGACAGCCAGTGAAACCATATATTACACATGTGCACACACACACATATATTTCTTGTTCTGTGTTTGCTTAAAAGAGATTAATGTTTATTGAATAGGCAATCATCTAGGATCATTAAGAAACCAAACTCTTACAGGCAACAACAAATGCTGGAAAGGATGTGGAGAAAAAGGAACTCTTCTACACTGCTGGTGGGAATGTGAACTGGTCCAACCACTATGGAAAGCTGTATGGCGATTCCTCAGACTGCTAAACATGGAGCTTCCATACGTCCCAGCAATCCCACTTTTGGGAATTTACCCAAAGGACACAAAAACACTAATCCGAAAG